>JASSUY010014561.1:0-15392 GCA_032466535.1 Forpus xanthops | reverse complement strand
TGCACACAATACTCCAAGTGAGGTCTCACAAGAGCAGAGTAGAGGGGCAGGATCACCTCCCTCGACCTACTGGTCACGTTCCTTTTGGTGCAGCCCAGGACGTGGTTAGTTTTCTGGGCTAGAAGTGCACACTGCTGGCTCATATTTATTTTTTCATCTACCAACACCCCCAAGTCCTCTGCAGTGCTACTCTGTATCTCTTCTCTGCCCAACCTGTAGCTGCGCCTGGGATTGCTCTGGCCCAGGTGGAGGACCTTGCGCTTTTCATGGTTAAACTTCATCAGGTTGGCATCAGCCCACCTCACAAGCGTGTCAAAGTCCCTCTGGATGGCATTCCTTCCCTCCAGCATATCAACAGAGCCACAGAGCTTTGTGTCATTGGCAAACTTGCTGATGTCTCTCCAGCTTAGAGACAAGGATTTGGTACAAAAAAAAAAAAAAAAAACCAAAAACAAACCAGTCTTGTCTAACCGGAGGGAATCCACAAATGGTGTTTTTGGTTAGTAGGCTACATACAGAAATAGATAAACTACAACAACAAAAGGCAGGAAAAAATCTATTATATGAGTGTTATGAAAAATAGCTATCAAATGAACACTGTTCATGTAGGAACATAAGCCAGTATTAAATAGTACCCAATTTGGATCTATCTAATTGGACAAAGTGATTTTATTGGGTTTTCAGGCTTGTGTTAAGCTGGGAGCTTCAGTATTCAGCGCAGAATTCAGCTTGCCAGATATGTGCTGCTGACATGGACCATTCTGGGAGAGTCTGAATTCTCAAGTCCCAATTCATCTAACATACATATTGATCATGTTCAAGTGTTTGCTCAGCATAAGGTTTTCTGAAGTGTTCTTGAAGAAGAGAGCTGATGTGTGCTTACCTCAAGATCTCAAGGTATTCTGGAAAGGTCTGACAGAGATGAGGCTCAGAGCAGAACAGCTTGGTACTGGGCAGCAATTGCCCATGGGCTGGCTCTTCTAATGTCTCAGTTGCTTGTAATATTTCAGTGCAAATATAACCTCTGACTCCCAAAAGACTCCAGTCCTCTGTGTATTCTGGCATGAGGTTGAGGTGCTATTTTTCTTTTCACATTCTGTTTGTGGGGAACAGCTCAAGCAATCTCTGTAAACAGTGCATTTCTAACTTCCTGCTTTCATACTGTAAAGCTATTGCTATTCCTTGTTATGCTTTTTGCAGACAACTGGCATGTGACAAACAATGTCTTGTAGAATAGCTGTTCTTTATTCCTTCTCAAACTCCTATCCTTGCTGGCTGTTTGTCTTTTATTATTCAAACAGTGGAAATGACATCTTCATTTCCAGCAGCCTAATCTAGCTACTCATGGTTTTGATATTAGCCATTAGGTATATGAGACTGTCCACGATATACTATAGTAATAAGGTCCTCTACCTTGGCAGCAATGTCTCGCCAAAGTGAAGCAACCCAGATGGGCTTGCCTCTACGCTGCCTGTTGATCTCTTTTTACTGCCGTAGACATCCTCACAGCCACTTGCCACAGACCAAGAGTTAGTACAGAGATTAGCTACTGGACACTTTCCAGATCCTAGAGCCAACTGGATGGTTTTCACTTCTGCAAAGTGACTCAAACTGCCTTTTTTTTCAACAGTTTTTTGAGATGTGTCATGTGGGTCGCTCTAGAGCAGTTTTCCATTTCTGATGGAAAACACCAGTAATCAGAGCATATTGATTCCCATTTTCTGACAATTTACTATAAATCAGGGCCCTTTTGGCATGATTTACCTCCTTGGGTATTGTTTCAAAATGTTTATCTTCTGATCAACCCATGATCTCTTCCCGGATTGCTGGCTGGGTCAACCAGTCAAGCCCATTACATGATCTGTGCTTCCTACTTATCCCATGTAGTATTGGTCGCACTGCAAAAGCCAAGCAACCATTTATGAGTCTTGAAGATTGGTGTACAGCAAAAAAGGGAGCAGGAAAGGGAGCAAATCAATCAGTCTTGAGAACAAGAATGTAAACACTGCGACCAGCAGCAGCAAGTAGCAACTTGCCAAGCAATAGCTAAACAGGTATAACAACTGCAAATTCAGGCTAGCATGTTCTGATCAAATCTACAGTTATCCCAAGACCTGTGTTTGGTGCCAAAATGGGCTATTTTAGGTAGACACCACCTGACCAGTTAAGCCTCAACCAGTGTCTTGCCTTACCCTTTTTGCATCTCTTTCCCTAGCTCCCCTGCAGGGAGACAGGGATGAAAACTGGGAAGGCAAAAGTGGGGGATAAAAACCTCCTAGGTCAAGATAAAATTTGCTTTAATAAATGAGGGGGGACACACTGCTAAAAATAAACAAATGATGCAAAAGTTGTCACTCATCACCAGCAGGTCAATAGTTAGCTGGTCTCCAAGCAATGGAACACAGCTGAGCATGATGCCGTATAGTGTGGAATATACCACTGGACAATCTGGGTCAGCTGTCCTGGCTCTATCTCCTCTAAACCTTTTGCCCACCCCTAGCCTACTTGCTGGGGAAGGCAGAGTGATAAAGAGAAGCTTGTTGCTGTGCAAGAACTTTTGAGAAATAGCTACAGTGAACTATCAATACTAGTTTAGCCACAAATCTGAACCACAAAACTACACAGGCTTCTATGAGGAAGATTAAGCCCACCCCTGCTAGACCTGGTGCAGATTAGTAATCTTATAGAATAACTGCGCTTTTTTCTAAACATTCAATTACATCTCTTATAAAAATACCACCACCTCCTCTGACCACTTTTAATTTTCAAACCGTGGAAATGTCTATGGTAAAACTAAACTTTTTAGTTTAGAGATGAACTACAGATGAACATTCTCTTGTTTTACACAAAATATACAGCAGATTTGTGTGATACATGTGTAAGAAATTTAGATCAAACCTATGCATTTATTGCATGACATGTGGTGCTGACTCTAGCTGCAGACACTGAATACAGTATGAAGTGCTGTGCAAATGTGGGATTAAAACATGGCTTCTGCCAAGAGAAGAGTCACCATTTCCATACCAGAGTTGATGACAAAGCATTCTGAAGCCAAACAGTAAGACAACATCAGCATGATAGGCAGCAATTTCATCCTCTTGGGACCTGAACTTCTGTAAATAGGCATTCCTCCAAAAATAGAGCAGATTTACCTACAGGAAACAGATTTAATTTTTTTTTTTTTTTTTCTCTGGATGCATGCTGGAGCAGTGATAAAGAACTCTACTTCACTCAGTGGTCAAGGGATGGCTTCACCCTGAATATTCTTGTGGAGTGAGAAGAAGATGGTCCTTTCACAGACCTAAGGACCTGAGCCACTTGCATGTGGTTCTGAGTGCACCTCAGCTTCCAAGCATTTCTCTGCAAGTGAGAACATGACACTTGGCACATTTCAGGAAGCTCTTAGATGTGGCAGAGTCGGGATCTTTCTAAAAAGCTTTAAGTCTGTGATTGATGTGGTAAAAGTCTGAATTTTCCCTGTAGTCAAAACCTATTTCTGGTTTAGCAGAACAAAAAATCTGTCTTTTACTAAGTTACATCTATGGTATACTTCATCTTTAGACACAATCTGCAAACTTGTATATGAGGTTTTAAGTCCCTAGTGATAACTTTGGAGGCATTACTCCTAATATAACACTGGAATGGAAGCAACAACCTTTTGGGAAGTTTATTATTGTACTTGGTAAATGCTTGTATTGTATTGGTAAGTGGGTTTTTGTTTGTGGTTTTTAGTTTTCTTTTTTTTTCCCTCCCATGTCAAAATATCTTTTGCCTTTAAATGAAGACATTTAAAATCCAAGAATGATTTTCAGAAGTAAAAGTCTAAAGTGCTGGGAAACGCCATGTCAGCAAATGCAATGCTTCCAAACCAAGTAATTGCAAGGTGTTTCTTTGCCTTGAATTCCTCTTCTATTTTGGCAGTGTTTTAATATATTTTTATATCAAGGTATAAATGCAGTCTCTCTGAACTTGACTGCGAAGACTTACTGCCAGCTAAAAAAGAAAGAGATCAGAAAAGCAAGTGGTTTTTGGTGGGTATTAAAAGCTTGGTTGCTCTTTCTCTTCTGAAATATGACACTCTCATGAAAACACTTTTCCCTTTAATGCCAGAGCAATGCTCCTGTTAATAATGTAATACTGATGGCACCAACCACCTCTAATAATCAAAGAAATGAGCTGGCCCAAACGATACTCTGCTTGAGGGATAGGTTCAAACAAATGTGCCCCTCACCCCTCTGGACTAGAAGCTGCTGAAGATAAGAAATTTGATGAGACCTTAGAAATTAATGTGAATGGTGGCTGTCATACATTGGTGGGGTAGTGATCTGGTTTTGCCTTTTTTTTTTTGCCTTCTGTGATGAAATGAAAGAACGAGTTATGAATTGGAATAGAACATCTATATAAATCTGTATTCATTGCTATACACTACTACCTCTTAAAAAAGAAGGGGGGGGGCATTAAAAGTATGTGCGGAAAAAAATGTGTGATAGATTTATCTTAACTGGAAATATCGATAGATTAAAGAAACATCCTACCTTGATCTCATCCTATGCATAGGTCTGGATGGGAAGGTGTTCTGCAATGCTTTTCCACCCTTTTTTTCTTTCTCCCTGTATTAGTGTGAGTGTTCCAGGCCACATTTTGCCATGTTAAAAATAGCTGTTCCTCTTTTAGGTTTCACACTGAAATGTGTAACTTGCTTTTAAGTACTACCTTAACCCCACAGTGAACTAAGGAGATGAGACAGTAATGTTGAATCGGAAACGATGGGGATTGCAAATGATCAGTTACTTAGACAGTCTACTTTTAACATTACAGCTGAGGTCAGGAATGAGGCTGCTGCTTAGTGTTTGCACTTCACAAAATGCTAATAGAGGGTAAATAAAAGGAAGAGCCCTTCTGCGGCTGCACATAGTTGCTGGGCCAAATTTCTGCTCCATAGCTGACCTCAGCACTCAGTACTGCCATATCCTACCGGGTATGTGGGAATAGGGCTCCTGTGTAATGGGACTGGAGGCCATTTCTGTAACTGGTCCAAAATCAGTTGCATTGGCTCTTATTCTGGAAATTGAGGAGAGGTGTATAGAGGGTAGACACCACAGACACACAGAGAATTTTACTGTGTCTTTTCAAAATAAAGGCCTTACATAAACATAATAATCCTTAGGGCACTTGCTATCTAACCCTGCTTCTGAAGCTTGAAACTGACTGTTTTTGCTCTCATCTCTGTATATTAGTTTCCTGTCTGTTAAGGGGTAACTTTCACAAGTGAATGATGGAACTAACCTGTTGGTGTTCCATTGACTGGACATTTCAACCCCTGGCAAAACTAGTAATGAATGACACAACAGGCTCCTTAGATGAGGTTGTATATTTTTTGTTGCAAGTACTTCTAAATAACACTGCTTATTAGTGCAACAGCTGAATAATTCTTTGCTTTTGCAGGCTGAAGAATCAAGAGAATCCTCACTCAGGGTAACAGAATAATGGTTATGCTTTATTCTCATGGCTGCAGTGAGAACTGGAAACTGAGTAGGTACAGTGGGATAGATTAGTAGAGAGGTTCATTTGTGGGATGCGTTCAGGCTCAAGTGAGAAGTGCCTGGACTTCTGTCTGCGGGGAGAGGTCGAAGAGTGAAGGAAGTAGCTTGCATGAGTAGGGAACAAGAGGGGATACTTTTGCCAGTGTTAAACTTGTTCTTGAATACGAGGAAATGATCTTGTTCTTGAATATGAGGAAAGTGGAAGGTGAAGATTAATGAGTGGAAGACCTATGCTTAGAATACTGGCTGGGGAATGCAGTGTTCTGTATGTTGAGGGTCTTGTGCAATGCTTGGCACAGATGCCTTACAGCTATGTGTTGGTGGGGGAAAAACTTCTCAACTGTACCATTTCACAAGGAACCATTAAAACCCAGTGGTGAGAAGAATACAATAGTCTGTGGTTTTAACCACAGATTTATGATAATTATACTTTGCTAGTTCTTCAGAGAAATAGATAAAGGCCCTGTGATGACTTCCTATTTCTTATTGCAGATTTAGATAACATATAAATTATGCCAAAAATTGTTGGTCTATTCAATTAATTGGCAGAAATCCTCTTGTGGCTCTATGTCAGCACCTAATTCTCTGAGGGACCTTTGAAAAATCTCAACAGCAAGTACTCCAGCTGCTTGCTTTTCCCCTGTAGTGTGCAGGGGTGCATTAAAATATCTTCATGGGAAAATCTGACCAGGAATGTGGTCACTTAATTAGTGAGTGAATGATCTTTTTGTTTCTGCCTTTTTTTTTCAATTTTTTTTTTTTTTTTTTTTTTTTTTTTTTTTTTATTTTTTTTTTTTTTTTTTTTTTTTTTTTGTCTTTAGAGGCATGAATCTGCTTTCAGGCCCAATCTTCAGACAGTGTGAATTGGTCCATGACAGTCCATACAGTTCTGCTGGTTAATTTTCACCAGTTGAAACTCTCTGACCTCCCAAGTGAAAGACCACTGCTGGGTGGGGGGAAGAAATACTGGCTGGTATTCTGGGAGAATGATTAAGACTCAGTCCTGGATCACTGAATTCAGAGAGAGCATTGCCATTCGACTTCGATCAGATTAGGGCAAAAAAGCCCTTCACCAGAACATGAGGTTCTGAATAAGGGCATCTGGAAAATGTAACTTTTGCTCTGTGACTGATACAGTTGGTGTGACAGGCTAGGAAAATAGCAATATAAATGTACTCGAAGGCTCCCTTTTTAAGGAGGAAAGAATGGAGAAATAGGGGAGAAAAGGGACAAAGTCCCCATTAGCTTCAAAAAGGAAAAAACCCACGTGTTATGTCAATGAACACCACTTGTCCTGTTTGGGCTGCCCATGTTCTCTAGCTACAAAGCTTGAAGTAATTTCATACGTAGTCTTTTACATTACTTTTTAGGGACATTATACAGTTTCTGATAACTAGATGCACACACTTTGGTGGATACTCAAATATTATATGAATAACTGAGTACCAAAATCAGACTGATGAACGCAATTTTGAGGTGTGAATATGTCCTCAAGAGTATGCATTATTCACCTAGCTTGTATTCTTAAAAGGGTTGTTGTACTATAGACCTTTGAGAAAGTAGGTCTTGAGCTTAAGGTTACTGACTGCAGGTAGAATCATTTCAGAGGTAATGATTATATTATTACTGTAATAACAGAGGTAAAACTGAGCAAAGAAAATGACTGGAGACTTAATACTGTATTTAGTGAAGAATAAGCAGAATCATGCAGGGACTTGACAATATTGGTGGATGATATTAAGTTTGTAACAAGAAGTCTTAGAAAATATATTAGCTGACATGACTAAGGACAGTCTCTGTAGAACTTGAAAGCAGGGCAGGGACCTTGGTGATTCTTGGAACAGGCAACATCAATGTAGAGTTAGTGGACTGGGAAATGTGTTTTTTTTTTTTTTTAAATTAGAGGCCTATAGGAAAGCCAGAAAGTTGATAGGATTTTAATTACTGAGATATCGATTAAGATAATAGCTATGAACAAATTAAGAAAGGGGACATAAGTGCAGGACTACTTTAAGCTGTTTGTGAGCTAGAACAGTTACATGTTTTCTTGCATCCAACCCTGGGGAACTAAGCCAACTCTAACAAATGAAGTGAGAGGTCTATGGAGCATGCTGGTGTGGAGCTGAGATGAATGAGGAGTGCTTAAGGAAAAGCACAGAGGGCTGGTGGGGATTTTTTTGTGGGTTGTGTGCGTGTGGTGTTTTTTTGGTGATGGTTTTGGCTTTTTGGTGCTTCTTTTTGTTTCTGTATTTGTTTGTTTTTAGTTTGTTTGTCTCTTTTTTTAATTTAGTAGAGTCTAATTTTGAGGAAATGTGCCTGAGGAATTTCTTCTGATTATGGAAATCTCCATCTGTACAAATGAAAAATAATTGTGATTTCCTCAGAGAAGCTGCAATTAAAATGTGTCCTGGTTAAGTCTGCACAGGTTAAAGGCTGATGAGGGTAAAGTCAGTATGAAATTAGCATAAAATATTAAGCAGTTACTTTCTTAACCTACAGCATAATCAGCAGGGTAAGAAGCAGGACAGGGTAATATAAAGGAATGAAAAAAAAAACAAAAAAAATATACATATATATTTTTTAATCCAAATATTTTGGCATGTTATTTCGCCTTTACCCAATCTTTTCTCTAGAGCATGCTTTTTTAGGTAGGAATATTTTATCTGTTTAACGGGATAGGTGATTGTGGTTATAACAAGATATGCTGAGAATATGTAATGGAATACTATAGGTTGTGCTGTGTAGCCTATGTGTATTATTTTTTTCTATAAAAAACATTTTTCTCCCTTTTGTGACTTTTGCATTGGTCCAGAGTAGACATATTGGAGGTTTGAGTTGAATTATAGAGAAATAAGAAACAGTTTGGGTTCGCGACCCATTACCACCAAAAACTGGCCAGGCTCAAAGTGATGAAGCAAACCATGTCCTTTTAGCAGATAAACTAGCCTACGCCTTAAGGAGCATACAAAGAATTCCTACTCACAACAGCTTCTAAAGGAAAGAAGTTGCCTTCACAGGCACAAGGGAACTGGAGCGCAAGGGAACAGTCAGCTTATTAGAGGCATTCATTCTGATGGGGGGGGACTGCTATTTTTATTCCCTCTGTCCCCTATATTCATAATGTACAGAATCAGAGGAAGCAGGTCCAAGAGAAATGAAGTGGATTTGAAAAAAGCTAGAACAGACTGCTCAGTAATGATTTTATTATCTATTTTCCATAACAAAAAAATGGAAATAAGCTTTATTTAGAGAACTTTTTTCTTAAGTTGCTGGAATAATCAGGTAATTTGTAGTAAAGCATGAAAAGAACTGGCCTGTTTCAAATAAACAAACAACTATTCAATATAACCAGCATACAAGCCCATATTAAAGTTATTGATGTCTTTCTTCTTAGGGGTTCTTCTTCATAAATACATTAGGTCTTCTGATCAGTGAAATGGGCTGAATGAGAAGATGCAAGACAGAAGCTATGTATTATATTTTAAAAGTATCATTTAGCTTAAATATATTTAAAAAAAAAAAAAACAAACCCAAAATGGGACTTTTTATATAACACCTATGTTTGTAGCAGAACCTTAATATAAATTTAATCGCTTTTTAAGTAATACACTTTGACTAAGTTATTTAGCAAATACAGTCAATGTAAAAGTAATCTCCCGGATTTTGGTTGTCATGTGAGGTGGAAATCAGGCAAGAAGGCTTCCTTCAAGTGATGTGGGAGATGGCATTTTAGTTTTGCCATCTGCTGGATGGATTTGAACTTGGATTTCTGTGTCTCCCTAAACTGCTCTTCTTTTTATGTTCCCATATGGTTGTTCTTACTCTTGCCTATCAAAACAATTTCAATTTATATAACACACTTCATCCTGTGGGAGTACCTGGGAAATCTAGATACCCACATATCTGGTTTACTCTTGTGCACAGGCATGTGGATAAAGCGCCTCATCCTAGTACTCCATGGCACAATTTTTTATAGTAATCTATTTCCATACACCGCCAGCACAGGAAAGGAGAATAATGAAGCGTGTGCCTGCAAATCTATCCATTCCTTCCTTCCAAGACTGAACACCTCAGGCTGGGTCACCACCTACCTTCCAAAAGCAGAAGTTAAAGGTTGCAGAAGAACAGGAAAGGATACTGTATCCTGATGTCTTTCTCAGTTTTCCTTGATTGGCAGTAGTGATTTGTACTCTCATGTCCTGAGCAATTTTGCTGTGACACTTGCTCCTGCAGCAACCTGACAAGCTTACGCTGTAGGTGAGGTTGTCTGGCCAAACTGAGCACACTTTCTTTTTGTGGCCAAGGTAGTACAAGACAAAATCTTGAAGAGCAGATGTTATAATTTTAGAGATCGTTGGTCCTTTTCATATGCCTTTTGATTTCAAAAGTGTCTGGTGTTGCCCCTCTTTCTTTCCTAGTCTCCCTTCTCTACACTTTCCAGTTAATGTGCTAATCTACTCTTTGCCTTGAGCCTTCCAGTTCTTTGTTGCCCAGAGGTGGGCTGCTGCTCCTGAAGGCTGTATTTCATCTGTCAGCCCCATAATGCCAGTTAATGTTTTCAATCTTTCACTCTGGAAAATTGTGAAGGAAAAGGGGAGCTTGTTTTGAGAGGGTGGGTAGATGTTCAAGGCAGGAATTCTAAAATGCAGTTGAGAAAAATAATTAGTGGATATGGATACTTTTTTTTTCTCATTAAGCCTATTCCTGTCAATCAATTATTTCAGTTGCACACCAAATATAGTACTTGAAGTTAGGGTACGGCTGGCATTTTAAACCAATTGAGGATCTGCTTTCTGTTTTATAACTGAAAAAATATTAGGTTGGTGCAGGCAAGCTTGTTAAGCCCCTCAGCTTTCAATGTGAAGGTCTTGCTGTGGGAGATAATGCCTTGAAGTTTTTGCTGGTTGCCATAAGTGAGAGAAATTCTTTTCCTGATCTTTAAAACTTAGCAGAAATTCACAGAGCAGCAGGGTTCAAAGTTATGGAACCTTTAAAATATCCAACAGCCATGTAATTTTTTTCCATATTAAAGACATTTCCTAATTTTAATGTAAATAGTCACTGCCTGGTGGCCACTCTAATCCAACAGCATTACTGCTGGCAGACAAGGGATTAAGAAGAAAATGCTGCGTTGAAATTAAAGCTGTAGGGCCTGATAGAGCTAGGTTACCATTAAATTCTATAGTTACTGTGTCCTTCTTGCCAGCTTCATTGTGCTTTAATCCAGTGCTCAGGGTTTTCTATAACTAAAAAGTACTTCTTTAATCCTTTTTTCACACACTGTAATGCAAACGTTGATGCTGAATAATCCACTGAGGTTTGCACATTTGCTAGATCTCTGCTTTATTAAATTACCAAATTTTATTGGCAGCAGAGCAAGGTGGCAAAATGTCAACATGGCTTTGCAAAGCCAGCGGTTGCTCATTTCTAAAGATGAATATGATCTCTCTTAATGCCTGTTTACTATATTTCAGCATTAACCTTTATAAAGTGATGCAGCGATGTGTGGGAATCCAGGGCAGACTTTCAAAGTCCAATAACATATCTTTTTCTCAATCGACATTTGATTGGATCAGGAAACGATGGGACATGGGTTTAAAAGGCACTGAGTCTGAACTCAATTGCTAGACATTTTGGGATTTGCTTGATTTGTGCTATGTCAGTTGTGGTATTTGATACTGAAAACATGCCAAAAGAAACAGAAGCCCAGCATGAAACTGTGGGATCAGAGTTGCATATATTTTGTAGTGGCTGATAAAATATCTTCCCCCAGCCACCAGAGTGTCTGATCTGCAGACACTTATCTCTGGAATTGTGATGATGTTCCTGGTTACTAATCAGTGTTATATTTCATGTACATTGTGCTGGGAGTTTCTTGGGTTAAGGAGGAAGGGAAATATTGTTCAGTATAGTATAACGTCAGTAACAGTGTTGAGTATCCTGATATTTATTTAGGTTCAGCCTTAAGAGACATTGGTGTAATTCAAACATTGAATGTAGGTCATCTGAATTCTTGATTCAAAGGTTTTGCTTTGCTTTTTTAAAAAGAAACAAAAATTACCCATGGTTCATGCCAGTTCTTTCGATGAGATAACCTCTTGGTCATGTAAACAGATATTTTTCCTTAGTGCAAGATCCACCACAATGAATTCTGCTAAACAAAACTGCATGCTGGAAAGTACAAAAGAGAAACATTATTAAGGAACTCATTAAAACCAATATGGGATCTAACACCCCATATTGGGACAAATTTTTCTGTTACTAGAATAACTAAATGTAGTCTAATTTTTAACAGTGCTTGAGGGGTACTGGAGACAAGAATTTAGTCACGCTTAAGTTTCATTCCTCAGGAATGTCTTTGTTTAATACAACTGATTTCAGTTGTGAAGAGGCAGAACCCATGGTTTCTGGGAGAAATGAAGTCTCAACAGAAACCTGAGATGGACTTTACATTTTATGGGGTTTGACCTTATGGCTCCTAGGAAGAATGAATCATGCTCCTGTGAAGAATGACCTAAGATGTTCTTTTCTTTGGTTAGAAATGCAGAACTGGAAAGGAATGTGGTGGATTCAAAACACAGGCTTTGCAAGTGTAGGTTGGGTGAGTTTTTTGTTTTGTTTTTTTTTTTTTTGTGGGTTTATTTCTTTGCTTCATTTCTTTTTTAATTATATATATTAACCTAAATATATTATTTTCTTTGATCTTTGTTCTTGAATAATATCTTTCCATTTACCAGCATCCCAGTGCTGTTATTTAGTGAGAGTTACTAGGTTGACCTATCATTACCAAATGGCAATGCATAGATAAAGAGCAACATATAGAGTTGGAGGAATGTGCAGAAAACTGCTATGCAAATTTGCATCTGCTATATGAGGTATTTAAGATAAGTTCTGTAAACTGTATGTTCGTGAGATAAATACCAGGAATAGGATCAGTTGTATTAGGGTTAAAAAGGAGATTCTGCTAGAAGGAAAATTAAATGAACAGATGTTCTCAATATTAAGATGATTAATTTTAATAGTGATGCATGATAGACAGTAGAAACCTAGTGGCTAAAGCTACGTAAGACATGAAACATACATAAAATGAAACTATAATAAGGGACAGCATTGCAGAAATGAAGGAACAACTAGGTGATCTGTATAATGCATAATTTATTTTACCTTAGAAGGAGACAAAAACTAGGTGATTCTTTAAAGCTCAGACTATTTCTATGTATGTTTATAGATACCCATTATTTTCAGTGCTTTTTATGAGGAAGATTAAAAATAGGCTTTAACTGCAAAATTCCTTTTTTGAGTGTGTGCATTGTGTTACTTTGGTGGAGCAAACCTAATGCTTTTACTGGACACCAAATTTATTGTCTGTTGCTGCTAGTACTTTATGAAGGCCTTAACATAAATGATGCTAATGAGCTAATGGGATATTATTTGTTAATAAATTCAGCAGTAGTGAGTATCACAACTACATATACTGAAAATGATGTAACTTGAACAAGGCAAGATAAAAAAATAGTGGTACGCATATCCAGTTCAATGTGATCCAAATGCAGTGTTCCTATTCTGGCACATTGCCTTGGCCATACCTTGTTAAATGTGGCAGATTGCTACTCAAGACTTGGCTTATTTATGTGGTTCCCTCTGTTAATTGAGTGGATTCCATGTGAAGCCACAGGAGATTTTCCTGCACCTATTTTTCTTTTTTCAGGTCAAGAAGATAGTTCACCAGAAGCTGTACAGGGATGCATATAATAAGGAAGGGAATTGTTTTGAGCAAGTTAAGTGTTTTTAAATGTCACTGTAAAATACAGTGTAACTACATTTGACATTGTCTTCCCAAGCAGCATGTGCTTCCACTCAGCGCTGTTCCATTCTTAAATAAAAAGTCATGATGGCTGCACAAGAAATGCCTGCCCCAAAAAACCCCAAACAAATCCAAAGCCAGTCTGAAGGTGTTTACAGTTGAGACAGTGAATTTAGTACAGAGAAATTAGGACTCAGCCTTACATGTGACAAATAAAAATACCTGCAATTTTGTTAGTTGGGGTAGAAATTCATAAAGGAGATGAATCTGTATGCTCCAAAGGCATAAGCCAGTCACTAACTGCCTGTAGTTATTGAGAGATTGCCCACAGAAGGCTAGTTCTGCTTAACTGTCCACTGAAGGGCTTTTCTATTCTAATTCTAGTTCTATTGAAATTTTCTATTCTAATTCTAAGCGCTTTTCTATTCTAAGTGCTAAGGAAGCAGTTAATCCTGTTTAGTCTCTGAGTTGGAATAGAAGTCTGTGCTGACCATTGGTTTTATCTGCTGTGGCAACTTCTGTGTGGGAGTCATATCTACTAAAACGATGACAGTGCACTTTCAGAGCGCATCAGCTTATATATGTGTTGACTGTGGGGGCTTAGAAGTATCTCAAGTGATTCTTACAAGATTGGACAAGAGGTGTAAAAATAGCCAGGGCTGGGAATAGCCCTAACAGCAGAGCCATAGGGCACAGACCAGAGAGGGAGGTCCAGAACTTTTAGCTCCTCTCCCTCATGTTTTCCTCCCACTTAGTTAAGTGACTCCTACTAATTTGACCACTGGAACAGGCTGGACTAAGCAGTGGTGGAGTTTCACTCCTTAAACATATTCAAAACCTGTCTAGATATGGTCCTGAGCAGCCAGCTTTATGTAACATTGCTTGAGCAGGGGGAGTTGGAGAAGATGACCCCTGGAGGTTCCTTTCATCCTCAACTTCTCTGAATCTGTGGCTGCATCCAGCCTAGTGCAGCAGTAGAAGATGAAATTTGGCACGTAAAAGAAATTCAGAACTGGCTTTTTTTTTTCGACTTCTTAAAATTGTCAGCAGAAATCTTAACATGGTGCATTCTCATCCTAGTATGAGGTTCAACAGTAAAACTGGTCCTGATTAAGGGGTAGATGCCTAATCACATGCTCTTGGGAGTAAAAAAAAAGTTAAAATTGGGAAACTTGTGTCTGTTTCCCAATCTCATCATAGCCTGTGGGAAGAGTAATTAGCTTTAGGTCAAAATCAGCAGCAGGGTATTTTTCCCTCCCTGTTGCCTTAGTTCTAGCGGTTGAGCAGCAAAAACACAGAGATAACGTCATGTGTGCTTCCTTATCCTATGCTTTTTTTTTTTTTTTAATGGCTTGTGCTGCTTTGAAGCTACTCCTTTTTGGTGGCTGATCCTGTGATAGGGAAGGACACCTTAAATCCTCAATACTCACACGTATCTCCCAGCTTGTCCCTGTTTGGCCAAAAAACATGATCCTGCTTTAGAGCAGAGACTCTTGTCCAGTAATAAATTTAGCTCCCATCCTTTTATGCACTGCTTATTAAACTATTTACATCCTGGCCTTGACTCAGTGGATTTGCATCTGTCAAAAAAAAAAAAAAAAGAAAAAAGAAAAAAGAAAAAAGAAAATGCATGAAATTATATTCTATAGGCACATTGCAAATAAAAGACAGGCTAGGGAAAATGTGGGCCTTCTTCAGAAGCCATTGGGAGAACTGGCTACCATGGATTTGGAGAAAGCTGAGGTTCTTAACGATTTCTTTCCCTCAGTTTTCACTGGAAAATATTCTGACCATACTACCCAAGTCTTGGAAGGCAGATGCAGGGACAGTGAGAATGAAGATCTTGGGTCCACTGTAGGAGATCTGGTTCAAGACCATCTTAGGAATCTGAACGTATACAAGACCATGGGACCTGATGAAATCCATCTGTGGGTCCTGAAGGAGTTGGCAAATGAAGTTGCGAAGCCGCTGTCCATCATATTTGAAAAATCTTGGCAGTCAGGAGAAGTTCCAGATGACTGGAAAAAGGGAAATATAACCCTCAT
>JASSUY010014560.1:0-12491 GCA_032466535.1 Forpus xanthops | reverse complement strand
GGTTTAGTGGGAGGTGTCCCTGCCCATGGCAGGGGGTTTGGAACTGGATGATCTTAAGGTCCTTTCCAACCCTAACTGTTGTATGATTCTACGATTTTTTACCTTGGGAGAATTTATATTTGTAAATGCGCTTTTTGAAATCTGAACTGGTTTAGAATGTTTAAAAAATATGATTAGAATATTGAAGAAAGCAGGAGTCAGGGAAGTCAAATCTAAGACTGTGATTATTGCTCACTTTGGTGAAGCTTTGGTGCTGCTTCTGTTCTGGCAAGATTGTAGAGCCAGATCATTTACATGACTTTTGACTTTTCTTCATGGTTTTGGGCTCTCTGTCCAAGGAGAAGCATTCTTTATATGCAGGAGTCAGATTGTCAGTAAACATAAACACAATCTAAACTTTGTCCAAAACATGCCATGTTTTGCTTTAAAACAAAGCATACCAAACCAGTGCTACTTGAAACGCTTTTCTAAGTAATTAGCACTGAATCACACCCACAATGGGCAGGCTTGGCAAAACCATAGTGCAGCTTTTCCGTCCTGGAACCATGCCTACATAGCATAAACCTCAGCTTTCATGTGTTTCTTTACTTAGCCTCTAAATTCCCACTTCTGCATTGGCATTACTGCTAATAGCTGGGTTATAAAATCATGGAATGGTTTGAAAGGGACCATAAAGCCCATCCAGTTCCATTCCCTGCCATGGGCAGGGACACCATCCACTAGAGCAGCTTGCTCCAAGCCCCTGTGTCCAACCTGGCCTTCAACACTGACAGCGATGGGGCAGCCACAGCTTCTCTGGGCACCCTGTGCCAGTGCCTCAGCACCCTCACAGAGAAGACCTTCTGCCTAAGAGCTCATCTCAGACTCCCCTCAGGCAGGTTGAAGCCATTCCCCTTGTCCTGTCCCTACAGGCCCTTGTCCAAAGCCCCTCTCCAGGTTTCCTGCAGCCCCTTCAGGCACTGGAGCTGCTCTCAGGTCTCCCCTTCAGGAGCCTTCTCTTCTCCATGCTGACCCAGCCCAGCTCTCTCAGCCCGGCTCCAGAGCAGAGCTGCTCCAGCCCTCGCAGCGTCTCCGTGGCCTCCTCTGGACTCACTCCAACAGCTCCATGTCCCTCTTGTGCTGCTGCCCTAGAGCTGGATCAGAACTGCAGGGGTGTCTCCCCAGAGAGCAGCAGAGGGGCAGAATCCCCTTCCTGAGCTGCTGCTCATGCTTTGGGGGTGCAGCCCAGCACATGGTTTCATGTGCCTACTATTTATTGGTGCTCATGTGCCTTTCACCTTGAGACAAGCAGCATTTGTGGGGATGTGATTTGGATGAGGTCACACAACAGGACTATAAGAGCATAAACCAGTTGTGTGCCTGCCTGGCCATCTCCTTACTGGGACATGTTCCTTCCAGCTGGGACTGTCTTTCTGGCCAGGGCTTTGGCTTTACCCAGAGGTGGTAGCTTTGTCGCCTGTGGCTTGAAGGCAGCAGACATTGAGAGCTGGAAATTTTCAAAGGCAGCTGGCAGCACTTTGCTTGGTAACTTAAAGAGCTATGTAGTGTTTCCATGAACTCTAATGGCCGTGAGCCTCGCCTCTCCACAAATAAAGCATAATAATAAGGAAAAGTATTTGTCAGGCTATCTTTTCAATCTTTTATTTTTTAATCTCCTCTAGGACCTTCCCTTTCTGTCCCTCTGGTATGGCTCTTGTTAGCTTTTGGCAAAGCATGGTTGCCTGGAGTGAGGAAAGAAAGTGGAGATGTTCCTTCTCCAGGGTTCTTTGGTGTCTGTCTTATCTGGAGGGTACATTAACAGGCAGCAGAAGCTGAGCAAAGGCCCAGTGCCAGGTGAGTGGCTGCAGAGCTGTGGAGGGAATCCTGTGGGCTGCAAGGCAGTAGATAGGCTCAAGGCAAATGGTCCTTTTAGTAAGGTGTTGGTAGGTTTTGCACATCCGCTTTTGTGTGAGATGCAGGCAGAATAACCTGTACATGTCTTACTTCCCTCCACCTCTTGTGGGAGGTCCAGCAGCAGCTTTTCAGGGCATCTGTGGCACTGGGGGTTGTATTTTAATGGCGTTGAAGAGCTCAGCTCTTGTGATTTCTGTAAATGGTATTAGGAATTACATTTTGAATGACAGAGGCTTCAGTGAAAATCCTTTCCCCTTCAATATTATACTCCATACCATATGTAGATGCCATCACATGCATTTTACAACACATTTTGGGGGGGTTTACACACATTTTGGGTGTTCTAAAAAGTGGCAGTAGTGAAGGAGCCAGTGACACTTACAGAACGTGCTGAAGAGCAGCTCCAGCGTGCTTGTATGAAACATTCCTTCTAGTGATAAGTAGGATCTCCCACTAATATTTTCTTACAGAACATTTCTCTGGAACCGAAAGTTGATTTTTTTTTATGATGATTTATGTTTTGGTCTTTGTCATCCTTTGAAGACGAGCTGGAGCTGTGTGGTAGCATGTTTGTGGGGGTTAGCCAGTGCCATCTTCGTAGCACAGTGTATTAAATGTAATTAGTAGATGCTGGTGTCATCTTTGCCTTAGCTCTGGAATTGGTTCCAGGTGCCATCTGATTTTTATTTAAAAATGACAGTTGCAGTTCTTGGACCTATCTGTAGTTAACCATCAGTGCTGTATTTCATGTTCTGCCAAGGCCCCCTTATTTTTCACTGTGCATCAGCAGAGGCGTCTCTTCTTCAGATGCAGAGACCAAACGTGTTTCTGGGCAGTACTGTGCGGATGAGGTGTGACTGGAGTTCCCTGTACATCTCCAGACTGACACAATGATGTGGCAGGTTATTGTGTGGGTCTCAGAAGACCTTGTGTGACAAATTGCTGTCTGATAGAGTTAGGTAGTGATAACTGGAGTGTTTCCTGTTTAAACTAGATACTGTGAGGGCTGGAGTAGTTCTGCTCTGGAGCCAAGCTGATGGAGCTGGGTTGGGTCAGCCTGGGGAAGAGAAGGCTCCTTAAAGGGGAGACCTGAGAGCAGCTCCCAGTGCTTACAAGGGCTACAAGAGACCTGGAGTGGGGCTTTGGACAAGGGCCCGTAGGGACAGGTCAAGGGGAATGGCTTTAACCTGCCTGAGGGGAGATTATAATGAGCTCTTAGGCAGAGGCTCTTCCCTGGGAGGGTGCTGAGGCGCTGGCACAGGGTGCCCAGAGAAGCTGTGGCTGCCCCATCCCTGTCAGTGTTGAAGGCCAGGTTGGACACAGGTGCTTGGAGCAAGCTGCCCTAGTGGAAGGTGTCCCTGCCTGTGGCAGGGGTTGGAACTGGATGAACTTTGAGGTCCCTTCCAACCCAAACCAGGCTGGGAACCTGCAAAAAAGCAACAACTAAAATTTTGGGGAAGAAGTAGCAAATGTTTATAAAAACACAGGAGAGGAGCCTCATGGGGGAAAGCACACATTTAGTCTGGTCTTCTCCCTGTTTCCAGCAGGAGCAGCTCAGTGCAGAGCCCTGTGGTGCTGCCTTGGCACAGGTTTAAACACCAAAAAGGAAATATTTTTCAGTAAAGCAAATGCAGTGCTTTGGGGTTGTTCTTAAAATGCAGAAGAAAACAAAAAAGAACAAAACTGAAGAAACTCTTTTGTGTACAATGTCCAGACCAGTGTTTAAATGCTCTTGCTCCATGCCTAAATAAATGATCGTTTTAGCAAAAGAGAAATCCTTCCTATTGATTTATTGCTCCAATTTAGATATAAGCCCTCTGTACAGGATTGACAGTTTACTAGAACAGCCTTCCTTCTTCTTTCAGATTTAGACCACATGTTGTATCGACAGAGCCTTTATCTCTGCTCAGTTATGAGTTATTCTTTCTTAACTTAAAAAAGAAGTGCAAACACATGTTTTTTATCAGCCCTGTGACAAAGCAGCATAGGATGACACAGGGAGAGGTGAGCATCAAAGAGGTTCTCTGATTTGTAGGTAACTTCAAAGTGGTGCTGCAAAGGGAAGAGTGAAAAGTGAGTGGCCCTGTCCCTGCTCCTGCCACAGTGGCTGTGGGAGCCTGGCAGTGGCAGGAGGAGGCAGCCTTATCTTTAGGCAGGATTTCCTATTTTGTTTCCCCAGCTTGTGCAGCGATGCTGAACATGTTCCTTTCTGTTAACGCTCATTTCCTTCCTTTTTTTTTTTTTTAAGGGGGACTTAGCCAGAGGTGTATGTAATTCACATTTCCTTCCTTCCTGCCTCTCTCCCCTGCAGAGAAGGATTTCTTTCTTGGACCCCTCCTGTTTTCCAAATGGAGTGGAATTACTCTCAGGAAGCTCATGAATTTGGTATTATTTCTATACTTGGTTTTGTGAGAAAGCATTTATTTGGGTACCAATGCTTCAGGGTTCAGAAGTGCATGTTAGACCTGTTCAATAAAGCAGTTCTCTGCATTGTTTGATTTTTAACCTTTACTTGGACTTTATTACACAACGGACTCCTGTAGCACTGTCTGTTCTGAGCAGTCAATTTCTGCAGTTGATGGACTGGATGCAGCCAAAGACAGAACAGTAACAATATCTGTGTCTTTGTTAGCCTGATTTCCAGCTTGTCTCAGACTCCTGTGGTCATCATTGCCAGAGGGGAGACTGAGATGAACCCTTAGGCACAAATTCTTCCCCATAAGAGTGCTGAGGCGCTGGCCCAGGGTGCCCAGAGAAGCTGTGGCTGCCCCATCCCTGGCAGTGTTCAAGGCCAGGTTGGACACAGGGGCTTGGAGCAAGCTGCTCTAGTGAAAGGTGTCCCTGCCCATGGTAGGGGTTGGAATTTGATGAGCTTTAAGGTCCCTTCCAACCCAAACCAGGCTGGGATTCTATGATCCTTTGTCAGTCGCCTACAATTCTCTTTCAGATGTCAGCACAGCAGATCCCACCTCAAGTGGTGTGATTTTAAAAGAAGTGTCTTCAAGCAGAAGGATTTTGTCTATGATATAAAAAAATGTGACATGATACTATTCTACTTCTCAAAGTTAAAGAAGAGATTAAGAAAAGATCCACCTTGGGGGCTTCAGTAGTCAGTGATGGGGGGAAAAGAAGGCTGTAGCCCTGGCAGAGATTAGCTCAGGGAAAGGAGTGCTCATGCTGTATCAGGCAGATCCCTCAGTCCACCAGTCCTACACACATAATCCTCATCAGTGTGTATGCAGATACTAGGCACTGGCAGCATCATTTTGTAGGGTTAAACTGGTTTGGCTTTGTTGAGGGCCAGGTGAGCCAGGCAGTGGTTACCAGCTAAAAGCAGAGTCTCTTCATGTTTAAGGCACTTTAGATACTATCACATTCTCTGGATGTTAATTCTGCATGTTCCTTGCACAAGAAGAAAAAATCCATCCCTTTGAAGGTGGCTGTGGAATGCAGACCTATGGGAACGGGGGTTCTGTTTGTTTTCCTGCAGACTGGCCTTTTGTCACTGCCTGGGTGGGGCTGAGCTGCCTTTCCAACAAGATAAAGCATAGATCTTGGGGGGGGGGGGGGTTATGCTTTCCTTCTCAGTCTCCTGTCCTCATGTCTGCATTCTACCAAGTCAGTTCTCCAGATGGACTTGTTTGGACTTGGTTCTCCAACCCTTGGTACTAGTGGGTATTTAGGTGAGGTTTGTTCCCTTTCCACTTGATCACTGTTCTTAATGGCAGCCAACCATTCTCGCTACTCGTCCCAACAGCTTAGGACTTGAACCTTTCCAGAGTGGTGATAAATGAAAGGGGTATTCACTCACCTAGCAAGAGCAATTTCTTCATCTGTGGATTTTGCAGGGCATAATACTTGGTTGTGCTTTCATCTAAAATATTCTTGAGCAACCTCATCCAACTTTGAAGTTGGCCATCCTTTGAGCAGCCTGAGGACTGGAAAACCTCCAGAGGTCCCTCCCAAACTGTCTTACTCTGATTCTGTTTTCTGGTAGAGTTCTGGCAAAGATACTTCGTTTATATCTCCCTTCATGCTCAGCAGCTTTCATCATGTTCCCATCATAAGCAGTTCTTTAAGCTGAAGTGATGTGTAAACATCAGGAACAGTTTCTACACTGTAACATGAGTTTCCTTCCTTCATAGTTGAGACTGTTTTTTTTATGCTGCTGTATTCAGATGATACAAAAAATCAGTTTTATTTCTTGCAATTTGTTATGAAATAATAACTTCTTTTCTTTTTTGTCCTTAGGGACATTTTACCATGGGATACAAAGGATAATTTTCTAAAAATTAATGGGTCTGGTTCTTGGGTCAGCTT
Organism: Forpus xanthops; assembly: GCA_032466535.1. Classification (NCBI taxonomy): domain Eukaryota; kingdom Metazoa; phylum Chordata; class Aves; order Psittaciformes; family Psittacidae; genus Forpus; species Forpus xanthops. The sequence continues at coordinate 6,278 of JASSUY010014560.1, read as the reverse complement.
TGTGCTCTTTGTTGGAAGCTGCAGGAGGAGGAAGGAGTAAGAGGAAAATGGCTTGTTTGGTATATATGATCCTATATCCTCACTGTCTTTTGAGTGAACGTTGCATTTTTGAGTTGAACACTGAAGAAAAAGACACTGGTTTAAGGATATTGGTACCTATTATCCAAACACTTCAGCTCGTACTCCATGTGGTACAGTATTGTGCTTAACTTTAAGCAGTTGCTTCAGTTTCTTTGAACAGTAAGGGACTTAATAACCTGTCTCACTAACTCAGACACTGTATGCTTGACAAGGGAATGCTGACAGCTTGTTGGCTTGCCTAGATTTATGATTTTCTTCTGAGGGCTGAACAGGCTGGTGAGGCAGTTGGATGGAGTTACATCTACCAAATGTGTAATTCATTACATATGTACTCCAGACTGAAGCTGACTAATCCTGCAGCTCATGCCTGCTGTATGTTCAGACCTTAACCCCTCTGTTTAGATTGCCAACGTGGTGCCAATTAGTGGGACTGTGATGTGGACACTAAGGAATATAACTCACTTCACATGGGTTGCCAAACAGCTAGCAGATGTTAGCTAATGGGTCTTGGCTACTACTAGTCTGACTTGGATTTCAACCCAGAGGTGAAAGAATTTCTTTCTCTCCCATTACCATTTCCCTTGGGCCATATTGTCCTGAGTATCGAGAATTCCTTCATCTTACTCTGGAAGATGATGTAAACATTTCTCCTCCCCCTTAAACCTGTTCTCACGGTGTCTTTTGTGTTCCTTTATCTTGGAGTATTTGCTATTCTCTTGATAGGCTTTGTTGAAAATGTAAACGTTTTAAACAGATACCTGAGATTCTTACCAGAAGTCCATGCAGACCGTGTGCTGTGCTTCATGAACTGTACCTGCAGCTACACCTCTGAGACCTGATGGAAAAGAATTACTGATTCTACTTTGAATAACAAAGGCCATAGGAAGTGGCGGGTCTGGCTTGCCTGGGGTCCTTCCATTCTTTGTTCTCCTTACTGGATGTTGCACTCTCAAACCCTGTGAAAAGTGTAACTGCAAGGTAGTTTTTCTTCTAGGGATGAGCCAGTGGTGAACAACTCACCGGCAGGATCTGTGGCTTCTTTGGTGTGATTTAGAGCAGGAGGTAGTAGTTGTTACTTAAGACAATTTAAAATATTGTATGAAATATAGTGTAATAAATGGAAAACATTAATCACTTCCACTTTATTTTCTGTGCTCTTTCAGTTGGTAGGTGTGATATGGGGCTTTGTGTAACCTTGGCAGCTTCAGGACCAGAGGTAGGATAAGGGAGGGCCCAGCTGAATGAACAATAGCACTTAAGTATTTACTGCTGCCTAAATCCCATTTCATGACTCCCTGTATTGTCATCTGACAGGTTGAACCCTGATGCTGTTTGTTCTCCCTCCTGTAACTTTGTCTTTCATTCTGTGGGGATTGAGCCTTTGACCTAAAACTGTGACACCATGTCCAGCATTCATTTTTTTTAGCCATTTCTTTACCTTGCTCATGTTAGACTTTGGTGAAAAGCAATTTTCTCAGCATGACCGGTGTTTGAAAAACAAAATCATATTTCATGAGAAGTTCTCAGTTATAGCTTATTTTCCTACTGACATACTATTTTGAGGTGTCAGATGTGATCCACATCAACATGACAGCCAACAAGAAGAGCTGGGTGAGGGTTAAATAACTGCCAGAATTATTTTTCAGTGAGCAATGAAAATAAATCATATGCAAGGTCCTGTCATTTGTTGCCTTTCTTCGAGGTTCTGAAGCAAGTGTTGAATTCAGTGATGCATTTGATGCTGAACTTCCAAAGAGAGCAGCTATTTTTAACTTGTTGAGATGAGCAGAGCTGTTTCTGTCCTGGGGATTCATTTGTCTTGATGTTTATGTATTTATCAAGGATGGTGTAAAAAAAGTAATGCAAACAGTTATTCTGTACTTTATCATGAATGATAACTAAATATTAATAACCTTTCTTGAAGAGTAATTTATAACTTTCACAGTTTCTGTAGAGTGAAGAGCGAAAACTCAACATAATAAGCTGAGAAGTAAGCTGAACTATATGCTCTTCATGAGTGGCAGGTTATCAAGTGTCAGATTTTAGATGATAGGAAGCAAAATCCAACAGAAGTTGGTAACTGCATTTGTTCTTCTCTTTCTCGGTATCAAAATTCTTCAGTGCAGTAGAGGTAGCCTTTCTCCAGTGGTTTCACTCTCTTCCCCTCTGGTCTTCCATGTAGTTCTGTAGAATAAACTGATCATTAGGGTTTTTTTTTGCCTTTAAGAAACTTAAGAAGTTCCAGTGATCAGGTCTGTTCTCATGTGTATTTTAGTATATAGGTCTAATGACACACTAATTATAATAAACATGGAAAACTCTCAAAATACATCGTCATGTTCAGGTAAGATTCTCAAATACATACAAGTTAACCCCAAAATCAAGACACCAGAAGATTTCCCATCTTTCCATGGGGTTGGTGGCTTCATTGGTAGAGGTTTTTTCTCTTGTCTGTAGTGACAGGTAGAAACTATACTTGCTGGTTCTTTTTCCCTGTCATACATATGTCTTTTTGTTGGCAAATAATGACAAAAGAAATTGAGAAGTCTGGAAGAAACTAAAGTGCTTGATCCAAGAACTCATTGGATCATCGTTCAAGCAGCACTTCCCAGCTCTTCTTGAACATAGCTGGGTTGTTTTACCTCTAAAACTTACCCACCCTATTCCCTTGGTGGTTGTGGTGTAAGCCCAGCTGGTAACTCAATACCATGCAGCCGCTGGCTCACTCCCTTCCCTTCCTTCCCCCCACTCCGGCAGGGATGAGGAGGAGAATGAGAAGAATGTAACTCCCACAGGTTGAAATAAGAACAGTCCAGTAACTAAGTTATAACACAAACCACTACTGCTGCCACCAATAATAATAATGATAAGGGAAATAACAGGGGAAGAGAATACAACTGCTTACCATCCACCGACTGATACCCAGCCTGACTGAGCAGTGATCTAACCTTTCCGGGTAACTGCCCCAACTTTATATAGTGGGCATGACATGCTGTGGTATGGAATATCTATTTGACTAGTTTGGATCAGGTGTCCTGTCTCTTCTTCCTCCTGGCTTCCCCTCCTCCCTTGGCAGATCATGAGACTCAGAAAGTCCTTGGTCAGTGTAGATATTACCAAGCAGTAACTGAAAACATCAGTGTTACCAGTGCTGTTCCCGGGCTGAAAGTCAAAAACACAGCTCTGCACCAGCTACTAAGAGGGAGAAAAATGGCTGCTACTGCTGAACCCAGGACACTTGATCATTCAAAAGTTATATCGTGTAAAAGTTTCCCCCTTTGGTTAGCGCTGAGATAACAGGAGAAAAGAAGGAATTGGACTGAATGTGTATGAATTTCTAGATAGACACTGAAATCTTGAGAAATAAGGTGCATGATGACCTGGGGAGTTTGGGTTTTATGTGAGGCTGTTGAGGACTATAAGAAAGTTGATGGAAGGAAAAGATCAATTGGAACACTCTTGCACTGAATTATAGGTTCCATAAAAATGCCTGAGTGGTTCAGACCCACGGGGGAGTAGTGCTGTGTTTTAAAGCTAGATGTCAAATCAGGAAAGGATCTGTATTAATAACAGAATCCTTACAATTAGGAAGTCTCAACTGGTAGATAGGAGAAGTATAGACTAATACAGAGTGTATTGCTTTAAAGTAGGAAGCACAGTGGGAGAAAGCTGGCACCACAGTCCTCTTAGGCATCACGAATGCCACCTTTGGAAAACATCTGGTTAGAAAATTCAGGGAGAGGAAGATGCTTTTGATTTTCTCCGGGGAAATGTGCAGAACTTTGTTCAAAGTTTTACTGCCAATGGTCCTCTGTAAGTGTGAACACTTACAAAGTACTGACAGCAGTCCAAGGCAAAACCTGCTCTGAAGCTAGACTTGATTTCCAAAGGGAAAGTGCATCAGAATGGGGAAGCATGTTGAAACTGACAGGAGCAGTGAGAAGGGTGCAATGTTTGTAGGTATGTGAAGATTATTTAAAGGCACTGCGCTGCGGAGCAAGTGCCCCAGTCCCATCAAAAGCCAGTTGAGAGAAAGTTATGATGTGAAACAGCAGGGAAGGAGGGCTGTAGAGTCAGAGGCATCCTTCCAAAAGCTGAAGTCATGACCAAGTGAGAAAGACAGAAAAGAACAAACACTTTGAAATGCCAAAAACTTAGAGGAACAGCTTTCAGAAAGTATAAAAAGTAACAGTTCTTTTCCAGATATGTTGGGAACAAGAAGCTTGTTTAAACGTTTGCAAAAAGCCTTGAAGATGAGAGTGTGAAAGAATCATATGCAAAAGGCGGGGCAGAAAGAAACAAATGAGTTTCAGAGGCATCTACTCTCCTCGTGGTTTTGTTACCAGGTCCCATCTCAAACCCAACTGTTAATGGCAGGCTTTAAGAGCCCAGTGTCAATAACTGGCTGCAGGGAACAGGATGTTAGAGCCCAGGAGGGATCCAAGAGAGAAACTGTTGAATTACTAACATTTGCGTGTGACCTTTCAGTAGAAACCTCCTCAGCCCTGTTGGAGAATAGATGGGGCCGATATGATGCCAACTTGCAGAAGAGTTCCAGGGAGCTTGGGGACCAGCAGACAGAAATCTGGCTTTGTATTGTGCAGCCTTGTCAAAAGAGTAATATAGATTAGAATTCTTTGGCACATGATTTTATATGAATGTGGAGGAGTCAGCATGGCTTTTGTAAAAGGAAGTTGCACTTGACAAATCTTTAAGGTCTTGAAAGGCTCAGCACACAGATGGGTGAGGGTGTTCCAGTGTGGATGGTATCCTCATATTGTCAGAAAGCAGTTGACATAGTCCTTTGCTGCAGCTTCTTAAAGGAACTGAGCTTTTTGGGGATAAGAGGGAATGGTCTTTAGTAAACCAGAGACTGGTTAATGAGTGAGAGGGAGAGGATTTTGCCCCTCTGCTGTGCTCTGTGGAGACCTGCCTGCAGCCCTGATCCAGCTCTGAGGCAACAGCACAAGAGGGATGTGGAGCTGTTGGAGTGAGTCCAGAGGAGGCCATGGAGATGCTGCAAGGTCTGGAGCAGCTCTGCTCTGGAGACAGGCTGAGAGAGCTGGGCTGGGTCAGCATGGAGAAGAGAAGGCTCCTGAAGGGGAGACCTGAGAGCAGCTCCAGTGCCTGAAGGAGCTGCAAGAAAGCTGGAGAGGGGCTTTGAACAGGGGCCTGTAGGGACAGGACAGGGGAATGGCTTTAACCTGCCAGAGGGGAGATTGAGAGGTGCTCTTAAGCAGAAGTTCTTCCCTGTGAGTGTGCTGAGGCACTGGCACAGGGTGCCCAGAGAAGCTGTGTCTGCCCTATCCCTGGCAGTGTTGAAGGCCAGGTTGGACAGAGGGGTTGGAGCAAGCTGCTCTAGTGGAAGATGTCCCTGCCTGTGGCAGGGTTTGGAACTGGAGGAGCTTTATAGTCCCTTCCAACCAAAACCGTTCTATGGATCCATGATTCTATGGGAATGCATAGCAGTAATCATTGTTATAGTGGATGGTTGTTACCATTAGAATGACACAGGTGTCTTAGGACACCTGTGCTGCTTAACACTCATACAGATGATCCCAGGAAGACAATGGATGCAGAAATAATGAAGTCTGAATGATTCAGAAGTACTTTGCTGAAGTACTAGTAAAGTACCCTGTGGTATTGTGTGATTGGATAATAAAGAAGCAGGTTAAACTTGATGTCAGTAACTGTGGAGTAACATGTGAGGAAGCTCTGGCTAAACACCTCCCCCAGTAACTGGTTGTGGAACAGCTTGGAAATGAAGAATATCTGGGCCTGAAGACATGATGTCTGAGTTGAACAGAAGATAAGCAATTGTTCCCTATTTCTCTTTTGTTCCCTACATAAAGTAGGTACATCAGATGGTAAGTAGGAAGTTCACAATAACCTCAAAGCAATACTTCTTTGCCTGATGAATACAGTGTGGCTGCTATCGCAGAAAGACTCTGGTGCTGAGAGTTTGCATGGAAGTGATATTCAAGGATCACCTGCTGCAAACTCAGGAGCGATACATCCCTACTAAAAGGCAGTACTACAGGAAGGCCGGGAGACCTCCTTGGATGGACAAGGAGCTGCTGAGGAAAATTCAAAGGAAAAAAAAGAGCAACTTATAAAAGTTGGAAGCAAGGACAGGTGGCCTGGGAAGAATACAGGGATGTTGTGAGGGAAGCTAGGGACCAGGTTAGGAAAGCTAA
>JASSUY010014559.1:0-17900 GCA_032466535.1 Forpus xanthops | reverse complement strand
CGGCACCGTGCCGCCGCGGTGGAGCTGCGGGCGGGGAGCAGCCCCGGACCCGCAGGGTGGCGGTGAGGGGAGGCCGCGGTGCGCGGTGCCGGCCTGCCCCTGTCCCTCCGCGCTCTTCTGTTCCTCCGCGGTACGGGCGCGGCTCAGCCGCCGCGGGGATCAGAACGGGTCTTTGGGAGCTCCGCTGTGTGGAGGCGGCGAGGTGGGGCTGTGCCCTCAGCTGGGGGGCTCCGTCGGGCCGGTCTGTCTGCAGCGAGGGGGGGCTCTGCCTCGGTGATGTGGGGGTTAAAGCGGGGACCGGCGGGTCTTCGGTTCCCAGCAGAGATAAGAGTTTTCCAGGTCTCATTCCTAGCACCTCCTGCTGCAGCTGCGTGAGCGAGATTATATAATGAGGGTAAAAAGTCGATGCTGATGTTGTGGCTACTCGTTCTGTGTTCCAGCTCGAACTCTTGGTGTCCTTTCTCTGTAGTTCCATTTAATTCCTGCTCATTGCCAGCGCTGCTAGGCAGAGCATTTGTACTCCAAACATGAAGTTGGCGTGTACCATTGTAGATTTCCAGCATGAGCTTGTAGGAACACTGGCTGTATCAAAGCAGTTTCGTATCAGCCTGCGATGAGTTCTTTTTGGTTTCAAAGATCACATACAAAAGATAGAGAGAGGAGGCAGGTTTGTACCGAGAAGTAACATTCAATATGTTTGTCTTGTCTCTAGAAGTATTTATCTAAAACCTTTTTTTCTGTTATTTTAAAAACTCACGTTATTTCATGTTTCTAAAGGAAAAAGTGACTGGATCTTGATTTTTTTTTTTTCCTGGTAGTTAGTAATGAAAAGCATTTTGCGTAAATGTGCCTGTTTGTTTCTCTTCCCTTCTTTCAATGTGTGATTTCTGCTTTGATCGTGATTGCATATCTGCGTATTTACACCTATAAGAATTTAAGGCTTAATTTGGAATCTGCAGATCTGAATTCTTTTTCAAGTAAGGATTAGGAGAAGAAATAGAGATGAGCAGTGAAAAAGAGGGACATGATTAGAAGGAAAGAAGTTGGTGTTATGAATCAGCATTGCCTGACTTCAGTGAACTGGGCTCAGCAGCTGTAGGGATTGTCATTGAGAGGAGCAGATGCTGGGAGAAGAAAGCTTCACCAGAACAACCTGACTTCTCCCTTTACCTCCTGATCTCCTGTGGGCTGAGGCTTTGGCTCTTCCTGAGCTACAGCTGGGTGTCTTGAATTGATTTTACTTTTTCCTTGCTGTTCTTCATATGCTTGTTTGATTGCTTTTGAACAAATAAGCAGGAGATGGCTGGAAATGAGAATGGCTGAAATGGTGTTCATGGAAAGGAAGAGATAAGAAAATAGCTTTTCCAAAATCACAAGAAGGGGTGGAAGAAAGGACATGCCTGAACTGTTTAACTGTCAGGTTGTTCTTTTGGTAGGATTGATAGAAATGAAGAAGTAATAAAAATTGGAAGACAAGGCCTTTTGTCAGTCAAGTGTTCAGAAAACAAAGTTGTTTACTTTGCTCATTCAGGGTTCTGATATCACAATTCAGAAGGGGGAACCAGCCAAGTTGGGCGTATGCATATTGGGTATTATGTTGACACTCTTCCTAGTTAGTTTTCTTCACTTGTAGAAAAAAAATAGTTTGTAATGCTTAAGGAATTGACATAGTATAATTTCATAGTTGGGTATCATTTGATGTCAAGTGCATCCTTTAAAAGAGAAATCTTTTCTGTTAGAAGAAGAAGAATAAAGAAAATGAATCTTGACTGTGAATGCTTTTTTTTCCCCTCAAAGAACCTATACTTGCTTTGATTAAATACTCTGAATTCACTTTTTCCCAGACCTGATTAAAATAGTTATCATTTTAAAAAAAGTCAAATATTACCTGTTGTAGGAGTACCTAATTTGGGGTTGTTAGGTATATTCTCTGAAGCTCTTGAATATGTCACTTGAGCTTGGAGCTAGTGTACTAAGTTAAAGCCTTGTGTCTTTCATGTTCGTAACAACATCATCCCTTGGTAAGTTTTTGATTCCTGTAGGTAGGGAATATTGTGCTTTCATTGTAGCCTTGCCTGCTTAGATGTCTGCAGTTGTAGTGCATCCTTTCCTTCTCCAGTAAGGGTGACTGGAATAAAGGGGTAGTGGATAGTAACAGTGCAGAGGCTCTTGTCTTGCTGTGTTCATCTTACACGCAGTTGGGATGTGTTTGTGTTGTATACATGTACGCAGAAACTGTATTCTCAAAAGGTAACAGCAGAAGTGATTTAGTAAATCATAGCTTTTCGTACTGTAATATTGTTTGGCTTCCTGTGAACTCTGGAGTGAGGTGGTGTTCTGAGAGAACCTGGGGAGAGTGGAGCCAGCTATAGGATTCAGGCAGCGAAGGATGGGATCTCCTTCTGGCCCTGTTTTCAGGGGTCATGCTGCGGTCTTCATCATTTCAGGCTGCATCATCTTGTCTGATCTCTGTTGATTAGATTCCAGTCTAATCCTTAAAATTAACAAGCAAATGAACCATTAATGTTTTGGTAATAGGTTCTTATAATGCATTCTGCTACGTGGTAAGCTATTGAACTTCTCAAGCTTCTGAGCTATCCTACACCATGTTGCCATGACTAAGTCTCAGAGATTCTTAGCATGGCATTAAATACCTGTATAATGACACCATAGCATGTTTTTGATCCTTTTTTAAATTAAAAAAAGTATAATTACATTATGATGATACAGAATTCTGACTCATCCTCATCTTGGGCTCTATTAACTATGCATTTTTTTCTTTGGTTTCTTTAGCCTGGCAGATGGGGCCAGTCCTTTAATAGAGAATTGTTGTTGCCACCAGTTGACTGTGTACTGCGAACTAACAGGATGTTAGAAGTGCTCACTGAAGGGTAAAACTATTGAGTGTCGCTTAAAATGGGTGTTAAAAACCAGTAGTTAGTCAAACCCTAACATTCTGGACATGAACCGTCCACTTTGCTTTCTAGGGTGACACTGTACAGAGGAAGTCAGTTCTAAAGCTCTCTCATTTTTCAGGTATTCTTCTTGATTATATATATTAACAATGCATTATTTTCAGGCATAGTGAAAAGGAATTTCAACTTCCATGCTTTCTGAAATAGCAGGGATAAACCCCAGTATTCATTAAGCAAAATAATTTTTTCCCTCCCTTTGAATGCGTTAGTGGTGGAACTTCATGGGTTTGGCTGAAGCTTTAGTAGGTATTTATCATCCCTTTGGAAAAAGAATTTGATCTGTCTTTATAAAGACAGAATGGCAAAGGCAAGTTAAAATTCCATAATCAAATAAACTGTGATAGAACAGGTTTGGGATTTTTATGTAGTCTTGTTAGTGTGAGGCTGGCACTAAAAATAATATGTCATTCATCTTCCTTGCATTTCCCACTAGTAAGCCTTTTTGAAAGAAATATTCTTATTTCCATATGAAAGTGTAAAAGTCAGTGGTCAACTAATCGGAAAGCAACTGATTTAATTTGATGATGAGTAGGTATGGCATCTCTCTGAAGACCCATCTCCCTTTTCTTTATGCAGTAACTGAGGAAAATCAGTTTCCTCTAGGTGCTGTGCTCAGGAAAGGCAGTGGGAGCACTCTTACAACCTCCAGTAGCATAGAGGAAGACCCTTTTAGCCACAAAAATATGCTGGCCTCAGGTTACACTGTAAGTACTTGTGCAGAAAAGTCTTGGGCATACCAAGCAAATTGGCGGATGAAATTATTACTGCAAGACCACAGATGTTGGCATGGATTGTGTCAACAGTATTGACTGCTGATGTCTACACTTGGGTTTAAATCCACTGTATTTATTGAATAGCTCAGACAACTTTCCTGTGTGGAAATTACTAAATTGGTTACCCTTCTCACTTCTGAAACTTGGACCTTTTATTTCTTGCTCTCTGTCAGTAGCTGCAGGCTGCAATGAATTTATATCCTGCAAGTAAAGCTGGTTATCAGCTAGTCCTTTAGAAACTGGTTTACTCTTCTGAATTTGAGTGTAGCCTACAGAGAGTTGACCATTTAAGCTGGTCATTTAAAGGAGAGTAAGCTACTGAAGATGAGATCTCCCCAGCCAGTGTTTAAAATTCTACTAAGTAATAAAACAAGTGTCATCATATTCCATAAGGCCATGTTTGCGTTACTTGGCTTCTCCATCAAGTCTCATTTAATACATTCCTTTTGGAAAGAGACCTGTGCATACCTTGGTAAATGGGAGGTGGGTATTTTGGTTCTAGCCTGTAGATTGTGGCATAAATTTATCTAATCCCTGTAAACAAGGAGAATGGCGCCTGGAAGATACTTGGGCTGCTGGTACATAAAACCACAGATTGCATGGAATGGTGTTTTCATGTTGTGTAATACTGGATCCTTTTAAGCTTTCTGATTTACCTCCTTGCAAATGTTGTGTACTTCCTTTTTAAATAAGGAGTTGTGTTAAAAACATTGATTTTAATTAAGGCTTAGTGAATATTTAAAAATATGCCTTGCTTCTCACTTCCAAAATATGGACTTTAGGCCCTTACTAAACTTAACTGCATTTGTATACTTTTGTTTGGCTTTGCTCTAATGAAGTTTAGATGCTAGTCCTGGCTCCTTCCCAGGAGGAAGTTGGCTAAAAGCAGCATTAAGGAAGCTAGGCTTTGGGGAACAAGAAAGCAAGCAAAATCTGTAGAAAAGAGCTTTAATGATAAACATATGTGTCCTTCAGCATGTGTTACATTTTTGTAAATGCCTGATGATTCTTACTTGAACTGCAGGGAAATGGTTGGGTTTCATTTTATTGAAAAGAGAATTCTTCCAAGCTAGTTCAAAACCAAATTGATTTTGTAGTTCTTTATTTTAAGCTGGTTAATCTGGTTCTTCCCTGTGTTTTGTTAGCTAAAGGCAGTGGTCCTTCAAGTATATATGCATGTAACTTGGTATGCTGAACCTCAAATACAAATAGATTTTCCAAACTGAGGCCTAAGAGAACAAAGGAACAAAGGCTGTTAAGGTTTTTGCTGTAGTCTGTCAGCATTTTCTCTTGCGGCTCTGAGGAGCTCTCAGCTGTCTTTTGTACGAAGGCACTGTATCCAATCCTTTCTCACTGAAAGGAGATCTCTCTGTTTTCCTGAGGGTTGTTATATTCTTGTATCAGGTTTGAAACTTCTTTGATAAAAGGAATCATCTTTAGGTGGACAGGAGGTAGTGTCTGCAGATGCACCGTGGTTTGGCTCCCCAGTAAGCATACTGGGATAGTGCTTGACAGATTGTAGACCACACTGGGCTTCAGAGTTAACTCAAAACCTGGAGTTTTTCTTGGAAATAAATATGATTCAGTGCAACTTGGTCAGTGGTTGGAATGTTGCTCATATGATTTTGAGCAATGGTTTCAACCTTTAGTGGATCGCAACAACACTTTAATGAAGTGTCTCCTAAAAATGCCTTTTGTATTAGATTATTGTATTGCATATGTGAACTTAAACCTTCAGATTTCTTCGAGATGTTTTGAGACCATCAAAACCCCAACATATTAGTCTGACAATGGCTTAACGGATATGTATTTATTAAATGATCCGACAGATAGCTTTCTGGTAGCTTAAGATTTACACAATATACAGTGTTAGACTGCTTTGTTCTTTGTATCAGAAAGACTTGGAGAGCTTGTGAATGTCAAGTGAAATAGAAGCTGGTGAGTGCTAGCCATGATATTCCTGACCTTTGTCTGGTCATATTACAAGAAAAATCAGAAATGTGAGAGTAAATCAGGACTTTTTCCCCAGACTTCAGCAGAAATCAGTTACATGAATTTGCAGCGTAAAAGATATAAAAGAAGCTTTTAGTGAAACCATCTTTGAGCCCTAAATTAGGATTTTGAACTTGTCAGGAAGTATGATAACGGGCTGATTCACCAGCTGCCTCTCCTGCATATGTCACTGGCTGAGTCAGTTTAATTTATTCTTCAGGTATTAGAATGACATTACCTGTTTTTGAAGCAAGCAGGACACCAGGTCTAAGGAATGCCATATAACTGGCTTGAAAACCACATACACATTTTCAGCTCCAATGATATGAGGCTTCTTTTTGTGTGTAGAATAGTATGCGGATTGTTTTCTGTATTCTGGAAGTTCCCATTTCTTTCTCTTTTCAGGAAGAGAAGAAAGAACAGAGAATGTATATACAGTAGTGTTTGTGTCAGGCTTGCAGTTATTTTAGTTTGTCATGAAATGAGACAGTATTTTGGGTAATCAAGGTACCTGTAACTTGAATGCAGATTTTCCGTAGAAAAATGCAGAATATAAGTATTAAGCTAATTCAGTGTTTACAGTGAAATGTCTTTTTTTTAAAGAAATCTAAATAGACTTTTATGGAAAACCAAATATTTTTGTCTGGCAAGTGCAAAAAATATGTGGTGGTAACATTTTTGGGCTTACTGTTAAGTGCTTTCTTGGGATTCTCAGAGAAAGGGATTTATATCTTTGTCTATAATATGGGATGCTGCAGTCTACCTTCAGCTTTGCCTCACTTAAAATACTTCCAGTGCTGCTCTACTGCAGTATTCCTCTGAGTAACTAAAGAAACACAGTATTGTCCATCCTCTAGGTGATAAAGTGCTGTGATCAGTAGGTGTTTAAAGATATTAAACATATGTCAAGAGACTGAATTTTATGTATTTTAAATAAATATTGGCATATATAAACTGCACATTGTATATATATTTGTCTAATATCAGTATGAACGTTGCTTTTCTTCGCAATTGCCTGAAGTATGCATCAGGCAGGTCTGTGTCTTGCCTGATGACTGACCAGATGGGTAAGAATTGCTGGTAGTTCTGCTGGTTTACTGACTGGAAGTCGCCCCCAAATAGAAAGTCATTAGTAGTTCAGGTTTACCCACCTCATCTTCTTAAAGATCAGTACTTTCAAACGCAGTGTTCATACACTTAGAAGGTATCTACATGGTCTTAGGCAGATGGGACTGAACTCTGCTGGCAAACCAGGAGCAGTGCAGTTGTTGGTGTGGCATGAAGCCAGAATGAGTGTACCTAGTTTGGAGCTGCATGGTTTTTCCTCAGTTCCTGTGTCCTGCTGCACAGGATGAAGGCAGTGTACCTCTGCCTGTTTTTCTCCTGACCTGGACATCTTTGGTGGCATCCATGGTAGTGACCTGGGAGCAGCATCTGTGTTGGAAGTCTGATTGATCAGCAGGTTCTGGAGTGAGACCCCTCTGTGGAAAAAGCAATATTTAAAAATGAGTCAGCTCTGGGTTTGATCACACATCAGTAATAATTAATAATGGCTTGATCATCCTGATGGTGCTCTCTATGATTTGGCATGCTTCCCAGGCAATGTAGGTTACCTTTTACACTCTTCAAATGTAACTTGAATTTCAGCCTCTGAAAAATGCTGTGAATTATCAGGAGACCGATTCTCTTTGCACTATTGAAAAAACTGCTCAGGTGAGCTGAGGAAAAGACACCATTAACTGAGGATTTCCAGCCTGAGCTGGTTAGCTGCAGGGGTGTAGAGCTTGTGTAGATCTGGAAGGTGTTGGGACTTGGGGAGCAGAGTCTGGACTTGAGCTACTGCCGTAGTGCAGCACAGGAGAGCTCCACATGGAGCAACTGCCGCAAGTGTTTCAGAGTGGGAGAAGACAGAGCAGAGTGGAAGTATCAGTGGTTCATATGCTTTGTGAGAGGATGATGGCAAAGTCCTATCTTATGTAGTTGGATTTATGGCTGTGACCTAGCTAAGGTTTTGGGGCATCCACTGTGGAGTGTCTGTCATTTGGCTGTCCTTGTTATTGCTACAATCAGCTGAGCACACAACTATGATTTCCCCATTAGTGTAAAGTAGCAAAGGGAAGGACACTTTACAACTAAGTGCGGAGCATTGTTGCTATAAAGAAAGGGTTACCAAAAAGGAGACTGCTGCAGGCTTGAAGAAGTATCAGTGGTTAAAAAATAACCAGTTTTTGAAAGAAGCATTTGTTTAAGAAAGCCTTGAGGAGACTGTCAAAAAGTACAAAGAAAAGATTAAAGGTTTAATGGTAGTGGCTTTCTGGAATCTTTGCAGAATGCTGTGTTAAGCAAAATCACATCCCTGAAGCAGGGAGGCATTAAACTAAAGGCTCATACAGATTTTCCTGTTTCCTGGAGCTGGTGATACCCAGTGACAGGATCTACTGTCGTTCATGCAGCCATGATTCTCATTGGCATAATTAAAGGCAAAAGGACTGATTTCAACAACTTGATAGTTCTGACTTTTCTCTTTCTCAGAGAACTCTCTGAGTTCTCTGAATACATTGGAATGAAACTTGGAGCTACTCTTAAGCACAGTAGTGCTGTTAGACACAGTTCTAACTGATGTCTTGCATGGGGGTTGTTTTGACCATGCTTTTACTTAGTGTTCTTAATGTAATTAACATCTACAAACATTCACATTAGTGTGCTTAAATGCATAGTGATGAATGAACGTTGGCAAGGTTCTGGATTTCTGTCTGTCACCCCAGCCCCTGCTTCAGATATCCTAACGTGGAGTATGAGCCTCATAAAGAATAAGCCAGACTCACGTTGGATTTTTCACTTTAAGTCTTCCTAGTTACTCTACTTTGTAAAGAGATAAAACCTGTTGTATGCTTTCTCTTCCTGTTTCTGTCACACAGGGTATTACTTAAAATCACTGCTTTTTTATATTTCTATGTAAGAGTCTTAAAATGGGTGAGTCCTAAAACCTGCTCAAATGGCAGTCATTTCTGCTGTGGTGTTGAGATGGGGCCTATTTCTGCCAGCATTTATTTTGGAATAGTTTCATCACTTACCATATTTTAGACAGTTTAAAGCCTTTAAGGAAATAATCAGTCTTAAGTGAGATGTGTGAGTTACCTATATTGTAATTCAAAGGGAAAAAAACAATAATTTATCCTTTCATAGCAATAGATAGTAAAGGATATTGACCGAGTGAAATATTAATGATGTATTAAGCTTAGGGTTTTGAAACCTGTAGCAAGTTTTACTCTGTTCTTTCATAAAAGATGGTGACAAATGCTAGTATTGGAAGGGATTTTTCAAAGAGTATCTTTAAAAGGTTGTGTTGGTTTGGGGTCTCTTTTTGTTACACACTGATATACCCAAGCTCCCTGTCTAACAGTGATGGAAGAACCACCTGGGGCCTTCCTTACCTGTGGTGTGTATCTCTGCAGCTGAAGATTTCTGGCAAAATCTTATTCCTGCTTCCAGGATGAATGTTAAGCATGTGGAAACTGGAAACCTCTTCATGGTCCTCTAGGAGAGCTCTTTAAGTGTTACATTGCTGATGGTGAAGAACTGGGGAGGTTGATGATACCTGTTGATCTGTAGTGTTCCTCTTGTTAGGAAGAACAATCCTCCTTAGGAAGTTCTCTTTCAATAAGATATGAAAATAGAATACTGCAGGATTTGATTTACAAAAACGTCAATAGTAGCATTGTGTCGAGAAGCTGCTGCTTTAGCAACCAGTCATTCAGTCTGTATACTGTGCTTCAGGTACATGCACAGTGTGTTGAGATGGAGCTACTTTTATTCAGTTGAAATTCTGCTTTAATTAGATTCTACTAAGGGATCTTGGGATTTTTCCCCGTAGCTCAGTGTCTTTAGTATCTTAGCAATTACTGTATTGGCTGTACTGCAGAGCTGTTTGTGACAACCGTTGAGCAATTCAGTGTTTTGAGGAAGTCAGCAAAGGTCAGAATGAATAGTTGCCAGCAGCACCACTTCAGCTCTTCAGAGCTGGTTATGGAAAGTTTAATGTTTTGCTAGGCAGCTGGCTTTTCCTTTAAGGTGCATCTGGAGTTTCTCTAAGTTGGGCTGTGGAAGAATTGAGCTCTGAGTCACTGTAGATCCAAGCCTCTTAAATTTTCAGTTGAGGAAGGAAGCTGTAGTGGGGGCTTCATCTGAAAATACCTCCAGGGGCTGCTGCTCTTTCTTTTCTAGTGATCAGTTAATCTATTAGGACTGCACTACCCTGTAAGGCTGGTCAAGGAGTGGCAGCAGATTATCATCAGTCCCCATTGACCTCCTTGTTCTGGGACCTGAGGTTTCCCTGACTGCCTGCTTGGAGCTCCCTTATGCTCTAGCAACACCTCTCACTCTTCCTCCTGAATCCTCTCAAACCACAGGCTTGGCCATGTGCTAGCAGTAGAATCGGGGGACAAAGACGCTTGGTGTAAGGGTGACCTGGAGGGAAAGTGAGGAAGAGAAGGGAGCTGGCAGTGCAAGACCTTAATGTAAGACATTTGGTAACTGCTGTATGCTCATGGATGTAGATTCTTGGTGACTTTTCCTGTGTGCTGGCTAGAGGATCTTGTGCTTTGGTGTAGATTAGAAATGCAGTGCCCTGCTCCTCTGTCCTGCCACTGTAGGAATTAACTGAAGGTAAGCAGTGGGTGGTCTGAAGTGTTTGTGAAGTGCTCTGATGCCCATCAGGGAAGTAGTTGACTATTTGTGTGCCTGTTTATCAATGGTTTCTGTGTCATTATTAGTTTATCAAGATGTTTTAAAGTAAGCTTTTGTTTCTATTTATTTTTGTAATGGGAAATCTGAGCTCATCCTGGATCCTGTGTGTTTCTGTACTGCAGAAATGAGCTCTGTGAGTATACTTCTAGTCCACAAAGAAAATATATTTGCATGTTACTTCTATGATGCTTGTGTTGCTGTTGATGCTTGTGTTGCTTCTAACAGCCTGACAGTTCTGGAGAAATACTTAATGTCAATGTCACTTCATGGGTACTGTTTGTTTTCTTTTTTCTTTGTTCAGGGCAGCAGGTTTATTGAAAATAAAGGCATTAAAGACAACTATTGCATACTCTTCTTTTTGTCATGGCAGGTGGCGACAGACAAGGTTGCAGGAAAGCTGAGCTCTACTCTCTCATGGGTGAAGAACACAGTCTCGCACACCGTCAGTCAAATGGCCAGTCAGGTGGCAAGTCCATCTGCCTCATTACACACTACATCCTCCTCTACCACTCTGTCTACACCCGTGCTGTCGCCATCCTCACCAACACAGCTAAGTCCAGACGACTTAGAATTACTGGCTAAACTTGAGGAACAGAACAGGTAAATGAAAATCTTTTTGATCTTTCAAGAATAGTAATGAGACTAAAACTGGCTTATTGCAGTTTCAGCGGAGAGACTGTTAAAGGGGGCTAGTAGGTAAAGCTTCATGGCACAACATTGCAATGTCAAGGCTGTAAGGTTTAAGAACATGTGTTCTTGTGCAGTAGTTCTTTCTGGAGCTCTGAAAGGTGTTTTTCTCTCCTGGTCTTACAGGGATGTTTATAGCTGCCTCTAATCTGAATAAATTGCACTGGAGCCATGTGATTTTTAGTATCCAATTTAAAACAAAGCGTCTCAGGGATGAGATTTTAATATAGCCTCCTTGACTTCTTAGATCAAAAATATTATTTCCGTGAGCTTTTTGAAATCTTTGATTTCTGAATTCCATGTTGTTTTTCCATTTTTACCCAGTTCTTGCTTTCCACTCTATGACCTGCTATGTTTAGACACAGAACAGTGTCCAGCTGTCTTCCTGCTGTTATGCTAATGGTGGTAGATGCATGATGTCTTAATTTCATGGCAAGCAAATTCCTGATCAGTTCTATCTGTTGATCCTGGTTTATTTTATTTAGCATTGTAAGGAACCATTTTCTTGGGAGCCTTTCCATAAGGGAATATTTATCTGCACCTTCTGCAGTTCAAGATGCAACTTTTAGTTGGATCAGTTGATCTTGATGTGCACAGTGATTGCAGATTGTCTGTTTCACTAAGAAATAAAATTGGACTGTATGTTTTCCTAATGCTGGATTCCCAGAACCCACACTTGTTTGCACTTTTGAGGCAAGACTTTTAAGTCATCTGGCCTCTTGTGAAATTTGGTTCTGTTTGACAAGTGTGCTTCAGTGGTTCATGAGAGGTTGACTGCACAGGAGAAGTTGAGCTCTAGGCAGATTTTAAACCTGGCAGTATTTTGTATACTTGTGCTGTAATGAAGTGCAGAGTTTGGTAGTTTAGCTCAAACCAGCTTGCGTTACAGTTCTGTTGGTAGCTGGACTTTGCACTGAGACAGTTGAAGAGCTCTGTGGTTGTTTTTTAACTCTGCTGATTCAGTTATGAGAGCAGTAACATTCTGTAGAGGAAAAGAGTAACTGGGAGGAGGAGCTAATGCCATTCTGTCACCTGGTTTGTCTTCTCTGATGTTCATGTTCTGTAGTCTAATAGCAATACAACTTACAAGGAATTTGTTGTATCTGTCTAGTTCTTGACTGAGTATGGAAGGCAGCTTCTAGAGGCACCTCATCCTCTTCTCCTTGTGGTTTGAGATTGTCTGTCTTTTGAAGATGAAATGTATGTAATTTTCAATGTGCAAATGAAAATTTATCAGAAGAAGAAAAGTTAAGAGTGCTTTGAAGAAAGCAAATTTGCGTTTGAGCTGGCACATGTCATTCTGTTCATGACTGAGTGACTAACTTTTATTTGAAAAGTAGTAATACCTGTTCTTTGGACTGCTTATCTGTGTTGGAGTGTAATGTCTTTACTTCCAGAGCCATCTCATTAAGCCCTGCAGTTAGACTAGCTTGCTTGTTTGAAGAAGAATGTGAGTTTTGGCTTGCTAGGCTTTCTTTTTAAAGTCAGCTTTCTTCATTTAGTAAGTAAGCTAGCAAATCCATCTGCTTTTATTTAATTTTAGCCAGACCTCTTGTTCAAGCCCACATTAGTCTTGTGCAAATTCTAATTAGAGGCTATCTTATCAAGTGTATCGAATCTCATGAGATTTTACAGTTTAATACAGAAATTTGATGCTCTCATGCTGTATGCACTGTATTTTCAGAGCAGTTTGAGTCTGCATTTTAGCACAGTGGCACTTTGTTGACGAGGAATTGTGCTCTGAACACAGGGAACTATTCTTTCTGCCTGCTGGAAGAATTGCTGGTGATGGATATTTTTAAAGGTTTCTTTCTCACTGCTGACTTCTGTGTCAATAAGGAGAACATGAATTAGTTAAGCAGCTAGAAATGGAAAGAACTCAAATTGTATCAAGCTATGTCTTACAAGGCATTCTGTAATCCAGTTGTGCTGAAAGTCTCTTCAGAATAATGTCATCGCTCGGTCCAGAGTCCTGGCAGAGCTGTTTGGCATTAGTAAATCATTTATCAAGTTTTAAGTGAAAGAAAACATTGACTAAAAGCCACAGAACTTGCTTCTTACTGTAAAAAGAACTTCCCGTTTTCAAAGCTAAGGATAATGAGTTTATCCAGGTAAGGGCGAATTACAGAAACTTAGTGTAACTTGTATAGGAAGCTGTGAAAAATGAAACTTGTTTTTAGAAGTGTAATGGTTATTCTGTGCTGGCTTTTCCTCTGTGACTACTTTGATTGATCTTTAGGCACTGTCTTGGCTTGAGAGGAGGAGTTCAAACTGTGAACTTTCGATGCGGAGCAGTACAGGCCAGGTTTCTAAACATAAAAAGTGGATTTTTCTGAAGACAAGATTTTCTGCATTCCATGAATATGGACTAAGTGAAAATTGGTCTTGAAAAAAGATACTTGTCTTGGGGGAAAAAAAACCCCAAAACATTACTATTTAACCCTTTTCCAAACAAAATATTACTTTTTATAGAGCAGATACTGTACTTCTGTCTTCGTGAATTAAATAACATTTTTTCTATAACTTCCATGAACATCAGCAGGTGAAAGCTTGGAACAGGGAAAGCTGGTTTAAATCACAGCAGAGCGCTTAAAAATTGGTATGTGTGCTGAGATTTGTGTACAATCTCAGGTAAAATCTAACTTGGGTTATAATTTATCAAGCATCTAAAGCCTAACCTGTCCTTGCTGAAATGCTGGGGGGAAGGAGGGGGATATTAATTTTTTTGCAGATGCATTGAGAAATTATTCAACCAGGTCACTCTGATTTACAGACATGGGAATTCTTGCAAGTTAAGCCACAAATTAAATGCTCAGTATAGTCAAACACTTTCTCAAGTCCATCTGAACACTTGCTCTTACCAAACATATGGTCTAAAAACTTTCCCCTTGTTTATGGGGCTCAGTATTAGTCGAGGACAAAAAACATACCTTTTTGCCCAGAATCCCTGGCTCCTGGCAAAATTGATGGCCTTGGCAAGCAGCTAACAGGGAAGTCTCTTCAGCAGCTTGTCCAGGTCCTGGCATGTCTTTATGTACACCTTGCTGCTTGAGAATCCTAGAAGTTCTTACGTCTGAGCTATGCACTTTATTATACTATACTATATTACTCACTGTACTACCTGCTTGTGTTGCCTGATCCTAATTCTTTAGCTCTGAGATTTTGTTTGTAAAACATCATGTTGAGTTATGAATGATGTCAGCAGACATCAGGTGTTTTAAAATTACTTCAGGTTTTAGTTTTTCTGTCTGTGTTTTAACCTTGTCAATCAAAAAAGTGTAATCAGGTAGACTTGCAGGAAGCTGACTTTTTTCGCATCTTTACTCTCTTTTTTTGCAGTGCTTTGATGTTTTAATTTTCCTTAGAAAGACTTCTGTTCACTTTTTCCCAATAAATGCTGGATTTTTTGCCCCAGTCCATGGCCGGGGATTTGGATCCAGATGATTTTTAAAGTCCTTTCCAACCCAAACTGTTAAATAATTTGAAACTGTCATTGAGGATATTTAACTTTTGTATTCTCTTTGTCAGTCTGATGCACAATAGCTGTAGGGGGTTTGTTGCTGGTAAAATCAGCCCTCTTGCTGGTACTTGTGCCTCAAAACACAACTTGCACTTCTCTGTTGGACTTAGAATAGCTGGTTGATGAATGTGTAAGAGAGACCTGGACTTATAATGCTTCTGTGCTTTCTTATTTGGTATCTTCATGTATTAAGATCTAGTTACCTGAGACTGCATAACACCTGTATTAAAATTTCACTTCTTGGTATTCCTGATGCAAGTGATGACGTTCTTAAGTGCTGCAACATGAGCTGCTGGTTTGTCTGCAGAATTACTTGAGATCTCTAGAAGAAATGGTAACACTGACCAGTTCATTTCAGGTTTAGTATAAATGAAGGTCAGAAAAACTGTTCCCTGGAAACTTTGGAAGCATTCTTTGTAACGAGTTTGGAAGACATAACTTTTAAACAATTAATAATATGGTCCTGTGGTTAGAAGAACTTGAATTTATTTGGATGGGGGTTTTTTTGTGCTTTCTTTGCAGACTCTTGGAAACAGATAGCAAATCTTTGCGATCAGTAAATGGGTCAAGAAGAAATAGTGGATCTTCTCTTGTATCTAGTTCATCAGCTTCTAGCAATCTCAGCCATCTTGAAGAAGACTCATGGATCCTCTGGGGGAGGATTGTGAATGAATGGGAAGATGTACGGAAAAAGAAAGAAAAGCAAGTTAAGGTAGTAGTTGGACAGCTTTGGTTTGCTTTGTTTAGGTTATGTTGTAAAGTGGTACAGATGATACTGTTTTATCTTCCTGTTGGTCTCACTTTTAAAATAAATATGCAATAGGAGCTTCCAGTTGAATCTGTTCCATCCCCAAGCCTTAGTGCTTCTTGTGTAACTATTCCTGGACTTTGGTAATGGTTTTGCTCAGGTAATGGCTTTTATTAAAAACTACTGTGTGCTGTATTTTGAATACTGAAGCTTTCAGTCTATGTCTGATGAGAATTTCCCATGAATATGGGGAAGACTTGCTTCAAGTTTCCAAAATGGGATTACTGAAAACCCTCTTGAGGGCATCTGGATGCTGTGATTATTTTCCCACTGAGCAGCTGTCTTTTTCAGGCATTCTCATTAGAAGAGCTGGCGCTCCTACTGTATGAGGCTCTGAGTTCAGGTTTTTTGTGCGTGCCAAGTGTGTTGACCCCAGAGATGACCTCAAGCAGAAGAACACATAGTTTTTAAATTCTGAGTGGAATGAACAGACTTTGACCAGTGTGTGTCCAGTCTGGGTTGGTTGTGAGCAAGTACAGACATGGAGTTCAGTTACACTTCAAATTCAAACTAAAAAACAGCTAGGACATTTGAACGTACCCATGTTACAGAGGCTGCAAGTACAGCAGCGTGGGATTGTTGTTTGTAGGCAAGTCTGTTCTGCTTTGGTTCTTTATTGGCTCCGGTCTGTAGTTCTATGTGCAGAATACAAATGTCAAGGTCCTTTGAGCAGATTGAAATGTGTGCATATGAATAGGTTGTGGGAAGGCAGAACAATGGCTAAAGTAAAGTATCTTTTATGTGAAGCAGTTGTGAAGAGAGAACATAACTTGAGAGAGGAAACAAGGAAAGAAAATCAATTCAAGACTTCTGGCTTGCATAGGGAGAGCAGTTTCTGGAAAGGTGTTCCCAAAATGCCAGGAGAATAAGGCCATGTGAGCCTGGCAAGGGAAAGAAGCGAGATGGTAATAAGTGTATCTGGTTGGAAAGAATTAATTTGAGCTGCCTGCATTACAACTTTTTCAGGTTTCACAATTATCACTTGGTTTTGCAGCTGGCCAAATATATTTGGGAAGTATTTGACGAACTTCAAGTAAATATTTAAGTATATTGCTGGTGACTTTACCTTTGCTGATTAAATATCTTTGGTTTTGTTTTGTTTGTCGAAAATCAGCCTAAACAGTGTCATTCTGCATTTACAATGGAATACCAGAACATGCATGTCTATTTCCTGACTGTGCCAGTGGGTATGAACTTTAGCAGCATAGGTATCTTTTGTCTCGTCTGTGAAAGCAGGTCTTAAGTTACTAGATACCTGTTAATTTTTTTAAGCTTTAGACATAGGTGTATATAACTTCTTACACAGGTGATGTGCTCCATCCTGATGTCTCTTGATCCACTTCAGAGTTTGCTTCCTATTTACGGAGGGATTCTGAAGGATGACTTGAGTCCTGCTTTTCAGTGTGCATAATAGCATGTAGAATAGCACCACTTTAGTGCTGTGTAGCAGGTGTATTTTCTTGCTATTACTTTAGGAATGTTGAAGGGATTCACCCTGTTACTCTGTCAAGTAGCTGCATAGTAACTTAAAACAAGAAACCATTTGCCAATGCTTCATTACTAGTAGCCCTTGAGGTATTAGATGACGGATCCATGTTGTTGGTGCTTTGATAGTGCATTGTTGACAAATGAAAACTAGAGACAGATGTGGAAAAGTAACATGTGAGGGTGGTTGTCTTGGAGTTAAAAATCCTTTAGGAAATAACGCAGGACCTCGTAGTTGTCATTGACGAGACAAATAGTTGGAGTTGCATTTACTGGGATAGTCTGAAGCAGGCTGGAGATTGTGGGGATATTAGAAAATTTGGATCAGTGATGCAAATCTCCTGCAGTAGAGTTGAAGCTTAACAAAAGCAGAACTTGAAAGCAAGAGTTTCTTTAAAAGTTATCACTGTTGCATTAATTATTTTTGATGTTTAGCAAAGTAGGAGAAATACTTGGAACAAACAGGAGGAGGAGGAAGCTTTGCAGATAGGAGATTTTGTTCAGACTAAATACTAGTGAAAGAAACTCTCTTTTAGGAGAGAGAATAGGTAAGTTCTTAAGATACAAAAAATTATTAAAGGAACCCTCTTGTCTGGAAGAGACCATTTTCAAGGTCAGACTGATCCTTGATGCAGAACATACCCTGAAGACAGTCTCTGAACTTTCTGAATCATGCTTTTTTCTCATTTTCAGATCAAGCAACAAGGCTACTTAGTGCTTGTGCTTTCTGAAAAGACAAGTATCAGGTTCTTAGGTCTCTTAAACTAGGGAGGTCTGAATTGTGTAATACCTAGCTGATTTTTCTTTTCCAGGGAAGATGAAGGAAATTGGGTTACTTCATGTCATGGGTTCAGCAGCAGCAGTCATTTTTCTTTAAGCAGTAGCTGGTGTAGTATTGTGTTATGGATTTTTAG
>JASSUY010014556.1:20722-38042 GCA_032466535.1 Forpus xanthops | reverse complement strand
TAACTGCATGGGTAGTAAATTCAGGTTTGGAGCAATAAATACACGTACAAGCAGTGTTGGAGAAACCATTGAAGCTGTCTGAAGTGAGTTTTCTCTTCTGGAAGAGGCTATAATATAAAGACAAAATCACTTAGACACATTAAAGGTTACATCTTTACCCATGGGAGTAGACCTGGAGAAGTGAATCACAGAATCAATTAGCTGTAACTTCAATGGTGACCTACCAGTTTTCACATAGCTGATGATCAGGTCTTCCCTGGGAACTCAGTAATTCATCGGAAACACAGAAGGAACAACACAAATAGGAAAAAAGGATCTGGATGGAGTAGGAGGGAGCCAGTCTACACCCGGTATCATAGTACTTTTGCATGTTACTCCCAAAGCTACCTTTGTAACCTGCTGAGCTTCATTATTTACAGGATGGGGGCTGTTGGTGTGCTTAAATAAGGCATGTGCAGTGGTACTTGTAGCCCTCAAACCATCCCGCTCTCCCCCCCCCCAAAAAAAAAACTACTTAACCCACAGCTGATATTAGTTAAGCCACCTTCTGTAGCCTGTTCTGTGTTGTGGGGTATGTTTCACCTTTCATTTGTAACCTCCTTCTAGTCACGTGCACCATGTAGACTGAGAAGAGTGTGCTAGGAGAATGGAGCTTTTATTCATTAGTGGTGTTCAGGATAGTCTAAGGGGGGAAAGGCCATCATGAGGGCATCATGTGGGTGCTCTACCAGAGTACAACCTGAGTGCGGTTTAACTGCTGTGAAGAGAGGGTTCTCCTTGTGGTGGCTTTGCTTTTGAAATGTAAGCAGGTGTTTGAAGGAAGAGAAGCAGCCTGGATGCTGTGTTGGATGTAGCTTGTCTCTGCAGTGATTGCCCTTCTCACAGTTATTTGTTTCATCAAAGTTTGGTGGGTTTTTTTTTCTGGCCCATTTTGTCCTGAATTCCACTGAGGTGTGTTGAATGGAAACGCATAAAGCAATCAACTATGAAATGCCAGAGTGGATGGAAGCCTTGTGACTTATGGCCCCAGTGGGGTTTGTTACTCACTGAGACAGTTTTTGGTGAGTAGAAAGGACTATTCCAAAGCTGTTTAACATTTCCTAGTACAGCATATGTAGTTTTTCTGCACCTGGAACTTGCCTAGGAGATACATCCAATGTAAGCGATACCTTGCCCTATCACATGTGTCATGGTTTTTAGTTAAAATGCAGGTTGAGTTTTAACTGGGGGTGGTGACTGAAAGCTTCTCAGATAATAAAAATATATGTAATTAGTTTGGGTCCAGAAGTCAACCTCAACAAAACCATATTCAGAACAACTGGGATTGCTCTTCAGGGCCATGGCAGGTTGCTGTATTGCTGATTCAGGGCTGAAGAGTGATATGGCCAGCAGCCACATCTGAGAAAAGACAGCAAGCTTGGGCTGAAGGCACACAGTGTCAACTGCAAGACTATAATGAGAGTCTTTACTGCCTAATCCTAAAATGAGGCCATTTAACCTGCATTAGGAGGCATAAGAGCAGCATGTTCCCTAGAAAAAACGTTGGACTGCCCTACTGTGGGAAGCAAATCATGAGCTGAGTTTGCTGGCTCTTCATGACCAGTACAACCACGTATCATCACTGCTGCTGGACATGCTAAGTCTATTGCTGAGAAACTCTGGGGATTAGAAACCTTTCCAACAGGTAGCATACTAGCTACTGGCTCTTGCAATATTATTTCTTGCTTCTCTCTGCACTCCAGGAAAACCTGATTAGCTTCAAACCCTTGGGTTTGGCATTTCAGAAACAAAAGGCGCTTGACCACAAGTGAACCTAGCTGAAGTAACACAGGTTTTGAGGTCTTTGGGTAAGGCTTGATTTGTTTTCCAGGCAATCCTTTTAGTGATCATTTCAGAAAGCTTCCAATAGCACCTTGCACAAGGGTTACTGGAAAATGCTGAACGTGTTATTAGCTCTGCCCATTTTCAGGGAAATGTTGAGTGTCCCTGTTATTGCAGGCAGATTTGGTAAAATAATGTCTGCTTTTGAGCCCTTCCTGAAAGTGTTACATGTTGCTTTGGTAGTTAATGGTACCAAATAATCAGAGTTGAGGCAGAGAAAAGTATAGTTCTGGAGGACAGTGAGGCAGTACTGAAAGGCACAAATATTTGCATTGGAAAGAATGTTAACTCCTATTCTTCCAAGAAATATAGCATTTCAGTGCCTTCTGGTTTTCGTTCTTGAAGTCAATGTCTGTACGGATTAAGCTTCCTTATGGAATTAGTAAGTGTAATTAAACAAGAAAATGCATCACCAAAGATCCCAGTTTGTGTAGAGAGATAAAATGGAATCTATAGCAGAGGAAACATGCACTTTATATGGGGCTGGCTCACGAAGTGTTTTGCATTTAGCATAAGCGGTCTCCTGGCTACTCTGTTGTGTAGATTCCTAATCTCGTTTAATTCAGTTTACTTTCCTCTTGTGGGCAGCTGCAGCACCTTCTGCACCAGCTTTAAGGGCCATAAATCCTGCATTCCTGTAGCCAGTTACTACTTTCTCTGGGGGCTGGAGGGAAAACTCAGATCTCGGAGCAGGCAAAAAGGGGAGCATTGACCTGAGCTGAAGAGTTAATCTGATGAAAACTTGAGTGTGGCCTCGGCTGAGCTCTGTGCTCACTTGTGGTGTTGAGCCAGGGAAGGACCAAGCCAACCAGCATATTCTGGCATCAGCTCTTGGAGGTTACAAGAACCTTATGTATCATTTTATGTATTTTCTTTTCATGTGTATATAATCAATTCCAGTGGCGAGGCTTGTGTTTTGGTTCATAGAGCCAAGCCAGGCAATTGACTTGGCTCCATTTGCAAACCTCTTGGCTTGCTAAATGTCAGAGCCTAAGCAGGGCTTCTCTTTGTATTCCAATCTCATACAATTGGCCTGAGTTATGTGTGTTCCCTGTGAGTACATGCCCAGCCATGAATACAAATCAAACCTACTTAGGAGCCAAACACAGAGGTCAGCAAAGCAAATATTTTTGTCTCCCTAAACTACCTTTGTTGCCTCCTGGCACAGCTATGTGAGGCCCTCGCTCAATGAATCTTTTACATTCCGTGTGCCAAAGACTGAAAATGAAATAAAGTAATATTGCTAATAATGTAAATGCATCAACAGGCTCTGTTAAAGCTCCCCAGTGACTTACTGGATTCTTGTAGTTCTGCACCTAAGGGAAACTATAAATTCTCTGGAAAAGGGAGGCACTAAAGAGGGGTTTTCTTGTTCTGATTTCTTCAGTGTTGATTGTCTTAGATCTTCCTTAAACACGGTGGTGGAGGTTACAGACTCCTGCAAACAGCAGTGATCAGATCACTGAGGTACTTAAATTTCCAGTAATACCTGGGAAACAATGAGGAAGAGAACAAAGGCGTGTTTAGGGAAATAATATGAAATGCATTATCTTTAGATGAGTCTTACAGGCTTTAACTGAAGAGACTGACAGATGCAAGTTTGCAACAGCTTTACTGGAGCATGGTGAGAGATGCTATTCCAGTTGCAGCTGAACTGAGTCAAGAAACTATCACTCTCAAGATAAATTAGCTCAAACCCCCCCCTCCAACATACAAAAACCCAAACAATAAACCTCCTAAAAAGTATTTAAGCTAAGCTGGATCATGTTGACAGAGCCAGATTTGGGAGTGTCCGCACATGTGGTTATGTGGCTTATGGAAAAGGGAGGTAACCTCTAATGGGGGGCAGTGGATAAACAGCTGTGGGCAGGCGGGAGGTGGTAATGTCTTAACCTGGCTCAGCTGCTGCTGGAACAGCACATCAGGGCTGTGTCCTCCCTTACACAATACTGGGGTTTCTTCACAGGCCAGTTCTTAGATGGAAGAGCAAGCTGCTGTCCAAGTTCGCAATGGGATGTCCCACATCCCAAAATGTATGCATAAATATACCTTCCCCAAACGTGTGTGCTGAGTGAACATTCAGTCCTTAAGAGCACCAGCACATAATACTGGCTCCAGTTCCTCCCATAGCCATTGTGGTTGGAGCACAGTATGTTCCAACAGCACATTTTGCTGCATGAGTCTCAGCTGTAGATCTCGAGCAGAGAGAGGCTTCTATTAAATGCATCTGTACTTGTATGTCTTTGGTCTGTATCAGATTCTCCTTAGGTTATTTAAACTGCTTCCAGACTAAGCTCTCTTGTCCCTCCACTGCTTCGTGATATCTTTAACCCTTTCCTCACCTACCATCCATCAATCAGGACAAGCCACTTGCCTGAACCCCGCTATAGCACCCAGCACTGTTTTGCCTTGTGGGGATAGACACTAATTGGTTAAGCATGAAGCTGAAAATCAGGCCCTGCCCCATAAGCCTGTCAAACTTGAGGAGAAACGAAGAGCTGTGCTTTGCTGAAAGGTCATGGTGAGCTCACGCCAAGAGGAGGACAGTGTTTTGGGCAGGACTCTTGCTGGGTGGAGGGAGCTGCCTGAGTCGTTCCAGGGCTGAACTGGCAAGAGGCTGCATGGAGGCGAAAGCCTGACCACACCAAAAGAAAAAGGGGTGGGGGAGAGAGCTGCATGTGAGGGCTCTAAGTGTTGGCCTGGTTTAGATTTGATGCAAAGAGATGGAAAGATGTGGTTTACCACTATTAATACCTTTGTTTCTGTTTTTTGCCCCCGGAGCATCTAAAAAGCTGTAGCAGGGTAATGATGAGACTGGCTATAGGCTTTATCATGAGGTTTTCCTCAAACCTTTTGTCCCCTACACTCTGAATCTTCATTGCACTGCAGGACCACAGTGCCTGTGGTTATTTGGATCACAGCAATTAGTTCTAATCCTGAGAGTCTTGATCAGGAGGACTTGCTGCCAGGCCCTGACAAGAGCTCTGTGCTCTGTTGACTTCTGCTATGTCTAGGAGAAGGTGGGGTAGGGAAGATCCCATGCTGCACTGCCCAGTTTTCCTTCAGGCATCTCTCTTTGTCTGCCGAACTGCTTTCAATACTCTGCCAGGAAGGAAGCTGTGCAGCACTGGGATATGGATGGGGCTTGAAGCAACTGACCTAGTGACAGGGCAGTTGGAACCAGATGAGCTTTAAGGTCCCTTCCAACTCAAGCCATTCTGTGGCTCTATGACATTCCCTTGAGGTAGAGCTGCTGACACCATGTTCTGAACTCAGCAGGTCTCTAGAGCTCACATGATTTTGTGCCTGTTCCTGTAGAGCCCCTCTGTGGTGGGGTGGTCCTGCGGTATTGTCCTCCTGTGCTCTTCTGATGAGGAATTTTTGCTTTCTCAATGAGATAAGTTTGGGAGTCTCCCAATTTCTTTTCTAATGGTATACACCTCAGTGGCATAGTTTGCTTTTTCAGAGTGAGTGTCTAACAGTGCTGGGATAGGCCTCAGGAGAAGGGTGCATATCAGACTTTAAATTGTATGTTCCCTTAAGGTTTGTAAGGTGAAGCTTGTGGGTGTAAGGATGGGTCTGGCATTGCTGATGCCCTGTGGAAGACCTTAACTCTTCCCACCTGCAAGCCCCAGCTCTGCAGTGGACAGGCAGTACCAGAGCTGCTTTTCCTGGCTGGCATTTTTGGTGATGTTCAAAGATTTGTGTCATTCAAACCTGCTGTGCTACAGGACTTCCCTGGCACTGGTGCTGCTGGGCAGGACCATGTGCTGGGACCTGTAGGACCAGAAGAGTGAATTGCCCTGGCTTGGCACAGCAGCTCTGAAATCTGTTGACTCTGTGTCCTACTGAGAAAGGAGGATTCCCTGGAGTATTTGTACATGAAAGTGGAAGAGGAGGACCTTGAAGCAGCTCTTGAGAAGGCACAAGAGGAAGTTAACAACCAAGTGGGAGGGGGAACCAATCTGGATGTGTTTGAAGGCCCAGAGAGGGTGCAGCACTTTGTATGCATCATATCTGAATGCTGGATGTACATTTAGATCTGTATAAAGACAAGAAATTACACTATACAAACCATCTATGACTTTCCAACTTGAAAGGCTGAGGTCCAGCTTAGCTTTATTTGATTGGAATAGAATCATAGAATTGTAGAATTATAGAATAGTTAGGGTTGGAAAGGGCCTTAAGATCATCCAGTTCCAACCCCCCTGCTATGGGCAGGGACACCTCCCACTAAACCATGCCACCTAAGGCTATGTCCAACTTGGCCCCTTCCAAAAATGAAGAAAACCATGGCCTTTAGTTGTAGAGATACAATTTTATAGGATCAGATAGTCACCAGAGTGGCTTACGAAGGACATGGAGACAAATCCTCATGGTGATGTGGGGAGCAAACTCAGGATAAAGCAGAGGCAATTTCTCTTCTCTGCATGGTGTCAAATGTATGTAGTTCTTGGCATAGGTTTTCTGAATGACCTTAGCCTAGTGATACAGGTTTTAATTATATCTTTAAATGATGCTGGGACCAGATGAGTGTAAACTAAAGAAACACTTGTTAGCGCTGCCCATCTCAGTCAAAGCTTTGCTTGCAGAGCATGGAGAAAGGCTTTGAGAGAGGGCTTTGGTAAGGAACGCTTGGTTTAGGGATATCAGCAGAGCATGAACACTTTATCCCCATCAGTTTGTATGTGGATCAGTGCTGTGGAAAAGCTCGCAGGTACCACAGCAATGGGTCTGACCTACCTGAAGCTGGAAGCATTGGTACCTCATCGCAGACAGCTGCAGGGCTGGGACCAAAGGACGTGTTTGTAGCTGTCCCATAGTGCAAGCTGGGTTGTTCTGCCATCCAGCAACACCCTTTTCAAAGACACAGGAGAATCGGACTCCGTGCTTGTTAGCTGCTTTTCTGCGAGCTGTTGCTTCCAAGGAAAATGAAAGGCTAGAAGCTTTGGGAGAAGGTGTTGCGCATCTGCTGGGGTGACGGCCTATTAATCCACTGCACAGCTTGCTCTTTGGTAGCGTTTGCAAGGCATGAGGGTTTCCTATCCCATGTAATGTTTTAAAGAAGTGGGTAGTTTTAGTTCATACCTAAAATTTAATGGTGGTTGCAGCTAATTTCACACAGCAAATTAGACAAAATACTTGCGCTGCGTCTGCCATCTGAACTTGACAATGGATGATTTTTGGATGGTAACTTGAGAGTTACTTGAGAGGGTTAAATGTGTCTCACCGGTGCACTTGGTTTGACAGGCTGATGCACTTTGCCTAGATGATAGATATGAAAAACTAATATCTCAGTTTTCAGAGGGGGTTCTGAAACCTCAAATCAAAACCAGATGTGCAACAAAAAAGAGCAGTGTATATTACAAAGTGTTGTGAAATAGCCCAAGGGAGGCGAGTAAGCAAAACCAGCCCTGCTTCTTAGCAACCTGCACAACAAAACAAGTAACAGCTTGGTTGGCATCTGACAGGGCAGGTTTTGGACTTTGCAGTGGAAAAGAAGACTGGAGAAAATTCAGAGTAATTCTGGAATTTCTGGTGACCCGGAAACATCTTTCCTTTCAACAGAGTGGTTACCTGGTTTCTGATCCATTCCCTCCAGATGTGTAGTTGAGAAACCCCAGCTTCCTTGCTGCCTTTCCTGTCCTGCTACAGCCTAACATGGTGTGGAATGCAGATTTCCCTTTTTTCCTCACTTTCCCTTTTATTAAAGTCAATTCACACCTGTAAAAAATAGATGTAGAGTGAATGAAGTGACTGAATCTGAAGTGAGCTTACAGGGATGCCAGAGAGGGACCCTTCATCAGGGGCTGTAGTGACAGGACAAAGGGGAATGAGTTTGTCCTGGGTTCAGCAGTAGCAGTCATTTTTCTCCTTCTTAGTAGCCGGTGCAATGCTGTGCTTTTGACTTTCAGCCTGGCAACAGCGCTGATAACACCGATGGTTTTAGTTGTTGCTGAGTTCTAAGTTCTGTTCTGTGTTGGCTGCTGGGCTTAAACCGCAACAGGGTTCAAACTGAAACAGGGGAGGTTTAAGTTAGATATAAGGAAGGAATTCTTCCCTGTGAGGTGCCCAGAGAAGCTGTGGCTGCCCCATCCCTGGCAGTGTTCAAGGCCAGGTTGGACAGGGCTTGGAGCAAGCTGCTCTAGTGGAAGGTGTCCATGCCCACGGCAGGGGGTTGGAACTCGATGTGCGTTAAGGTCCCTTCCAGCACAAACCAGTCTGGGCTTCTATGATGTTGTAGAGGTGTAAGCAATGAGATAAAGTTCAGTTCCTCAAGCATGGAGAAATGCCTAAGTGTGACTTACATGTAGAAATGCATGGAAGTGTTCAGTAAGTAAAAAGTTAAACCCATAATTAAGGATTTCTAAAAGGGTATTTAAATCAGATTCTGGAAATGGTGCTCCTTTTTCATGTGACTTCTTTCAGTTTCTTAATTGAGCTAGTGCATTCTCACACCCCCACAAATGAAAATTCACAGCTCAGATCCCCAAATGTTATTAGCTGGGTTTAAAGTTCATCCCCAGAAAGCAAGAAAAGCACTTGCCCACTTCAGTGAGTGGTATGGTATACACTAGAAAGCTGTAATATCACAGCTGTGTCCATCAAGACAGAGGAAAAGTCACACCTCTCAGCAACATCTGTGGCCAGATGTGATGGGAATGAGCTCCTACCTTCAAGCCTTCAAATATCTTGGCAAGGAGCTTCTTCTGCTCCATGATATCCATTGTAGCTGTTTGCAAAGACACAAGTACTGGTATTTCTGTCTGAACAAACCCTTTCTGAGAAGATCCTTTCTAGTGCAGGCAAGCCATGGGGTATTCCTGTAATCAGCCTCACTCCAGGACTTGCAGCTTGAAGCAAAACCACAGCGTGCCCTGAGGTTTGTAATCAAATAGTGAGAGTAGTGTTTGAGATGGAAGGTGGGTGGATCAGACTTGGCATGGCTATTTGTAGAGCGGCTGAGGCTGCCAGGCAGCCAGGTATTTGTGTTTGCAGGGGTTTGTTTTGTGCTTTGGGGGGTTTATCCTTTTGATTTGAAGAGAATTTCCAGCTTTCTTTTGGAAAATGCTGTTTGGGCAGAATTAGAGGTTGGGGGAAACTCATCTTGATGAAGTTTTCGACAGAAACATTGATATTAGTTGAGATTGAAACAGTGACTTTCATTTTGACTCCTTGTTTCAGTGTTCAGCTCTTTTTAGCTTCTAAAACTTACTGATATTAAAGATTAATTATAGATATGAATGGTTTGACATTATCAGATAGAAATTGTTAATGAATTCATTTTGATCCTTTCAGCTAAAAATAGCACAGAGTTTCCCTTCTGCAAAATACTTGATGTTTTGCTTTTCTGTCTGATTAGCAGATAAAACAAATGTCAGTGTTAAAATCTTCTATGAGAGAAAGGTCCCATTTTTTCAGCTACCTTGAGTAATGCCTTTAAGTCGCTTCCAAGCTGTCTGGGACTGAACTGGTATCTTCAAAAGAAGACATGGTTTTATTGGTCTTGAGTACAATACTTTAAGGGAACAAGGTTGTGTTACTGACTTCTTTGTCTTGAGGCTTCTTGCAGTTTGGTAGGACATGAGGCTTCCTCAGCTTCAAAGTCCTGTTAGAAAGATGTGACCAGAACTGATGAGAGCAATAGGAAATGATCCCAAAGTGATATCAGGAATAGGAGTCACTATCTAATCTGGTCCTGTTTCATGGGACCCATGGATCCATCAGGGCTCAGTTTGTTTTCCACACAGCATGTTAATCCTTTCTCTGGTGTCTCAAAGTGGCAGAACTTGCCCTCCCGTGCTGCCAGATGTCTCCTAGAATCAGTTTAACAATAGATTTTATGTTAAAAGGAAAGCAGCTCACTGGAACAATACAAAACCTGGGATTGAAACTGTCTAACCCAAAGAAAATCATAAATGATCAAAATGTGTATCCTTCTCAGCTACTGAAGTATGTTTTGAGTAGAGTGTATTGTTCTTTGTAAATGTATCATGATGCAGACATTTGTTTTCCTGATGGTGAGGAGATAGACTGCTTTCAGGATCTGTGTATTTTGGCAGGCAGAATTGCTGCTACTTATATCTTTATATTTGTTAAAGTGAGCACCTGTAGAGGCCATGGAGATGCTGTGAGGGCTGGAACAGCTCTGCTCTGGAGCCAGGCTGAGAGAGCTGGGCTGGGGCAGAATGGAGAAGAGAAGGTTCCTGAAGGGGAGAGCTGAGAGCAGCTCCAGTGCATAAAGGGGCTGCAGGAAACCTGGAGAGGGACTTTGGACAGGGGCCTGTAGGGACAGGACAAGGGGAATGGCTTTAACCTGCCAGAGGCGAGACTGAGATGAGCTCTTAGAAGCTCTTCCCTGTGAGGGTGCTGAGGCGCTGGCACAGGGTGCCCAGAGAAGCTGTGGCTGCCCCATCTCCAGCAGTGTTCAAGGCCAGGTTGGACACAGAGGCTTGGAGCAAGCTGCTCTAGTGGAAGGTGTCCGTGCCCATGGCAGGGGCTGGAACTGGATGAGCTTTAAGGTCCCTTCCAACCCAAACCATTCTAGGATTATATGATTTTTTTTTTGTATTTCCACATATAACTGTTGAAGATGGTTTTCCTGCATGAAGAAGAGAGTAATTCTTAGATTAAAAACCAACATGACTGAGAAGTGCATCCACTGTAAGGTGTTTGCCAGTCTACTGGGTTTGCTTTTTGTATTTAAACTCAGAGTAAGTCTACCAGTAAATCTTAAGTGCAGTCCAGGCCAAGCATGGCCAATGAGGCAGGTGCTGCTGATGTTTCATTGTGGACACTCCTTTTTTTGAACTGTGGAGAGCAATGTGGGCATGCATTATCACTGCCTGAGCTCCACAATGTTTAATAAATTAAAATGGTTCTCTTCAAATTGCAAAGGCTTTTACATTTGACTTGCGTTGGCCAGAGGAGTCCATTAGTGCCTGAGTAAGTGGTAATTAGTGGTAAGAGTTGGAGTCTTTACTGTATCTTAGATGCCTCTTTATAAATCACAACTGGCAGCTGTGGGATTCTGCAGCAGCCCTTGACCAGTACCTGGGGCAGGAAGGAGAGGACTCCATGGGAGCGTTTTGGATGTGGCTGTTTCTGTTGGGCTTTTTGCAGGGTTGGAATAGGATAACCCATCTGTGGTGAGCAGCTCATTACAGATGATGTGCTTCAAGAAACTTGGAAGCATCAAGAGAGAATACTTAGGGGGAGATGGCAAATCTAGCAGTTGTAGGATATTCATGTCTTCCTCTGGTGTCCAAGGTGCACTGAACTCATTGGAAGCCTGCCATGTAAAATCAGCCTGCTCCTGCGTGATGTCTTCTGTGTTCCCTCATCAGGCTTACAAATATCATTGGGTGTCCTCTCCTCAGCTTGTGAAGGGTGGCACTCCTCAAATGATGGTAGGAGATGGTAGAGAAGACATAGGGATGCTTTTATATCAATACAATTTTCTCTCACAGCAGCTTAGTCTAAATGAAGCATTAACATGCACATTTCAGACAGTGAGACTCTAATATTTTCAGCTATGATAATATCTTTATAAATCAGGCAAGGAGATGCTTGAAGCTGTTGTTGAATGGCTTTGCCCTTACCATTCCTGTTTGTGTCAAGGATTTTTCAGAGTGAAAGGTTTAGATTAAACACATAGTGATTAGTTTCCTATTCTGCATTTGAAAGCAAAGTCCTAAATCTCCTCTTTCCACTTTATACTGGTGAACTTCAGTATCTTTTGTGATATGATTCATACTTCCAAGAAAGATAAGCAGAGAGATAGCCAGACCTTGAGACTCAATGTAAAATCATGTATTGGGTTTAACCCAATAGAAGACAGGTTTGGAGCTTCTCATAGGTACCTGTCCCATCTGTGAGAACAGGCAGAAATGGGCAGATGAGGAGCTTCCAGTCACTTCGCAGCTGTGCTTTGTCGTAGGATGAAAGTGTGCAAGATACAGATCAGATACAGCTGCTGAAAAACAAATTGAGACAAAGAGTCTCACAAAGAGAACGGCTGCAGCCAGAGTTCATAAAAGGGCTCTATATGCTTTCTAATGTAATAAGTCTTTATTCTGCCTGGCTAGCTCTTTGAATAATCGTAACAGAAAAACTGACATCTCTTTTCAGGAGGGAAGAAGAACATTTATTTTATTCCTAACGGTTTTAACAAACCTCTCCATGATGAATTCTGTATTTATTGTAACTGCATGCTCCACAGCCGCAAATTCTTGCAATCTCTTTCCAGCTGAAAGCTCCAATAAAAGACTTCCCCAGATAAAGGCCAGAGGATTTGAGCCATGGGTTTTGTACTTAGATTAATTCAGTTACTCTGATTTCTCTGGAGTGGAGATTTCGCAGATGAGTCAAGTGTACAGTAAATGAAGTTACAGAAATGAAAAAGTAGTAACTCTGGAGCCATGTGCCTCAACTGCTGCTTGCTTCCTTTAAGTTTCCCACTTTTCCATCCCCAGCACTGAATCCAGAGGTGTTAGCAGCTTCTATTCATTCACAATAGATGTAAAAAGTTCTTTTTGGAAAAAGGTTAAAAAAGAGATGTTATCCCCAAGGAAACAGTCACTTGCCAGCTAGGATGAAGTTCTGTGAGGGCAGAGGGGTCTGTTAAGGGAAGCTGCGTGCCCCTGGGAGCAGGAACACTGGGGAGTAGCTGGAGAGGAGGCAGGCCAACAGCAAGAACTGGAAATGTGGCCATGAAAGATGCTGAGATTGAAGGTATGTGTCCCTAGAGGACAGGAGGAAAACAGGCTTTCAACTGGGAGTGAAGAGCCCGGCTCCTGTTGATCCAGTCTTGTTTTGTTCTGGGAAACAGGAGCTCATAAATAAGATTACACTGGAGAAATACCTGACAGTGTTCTACTGCTAATGGCAACATCTTAAAAGACTGTATAAAGGCCAAGTATGAAGGTCAGCAGAGAAACTCCTATTTACATTTGGACCTCCCTATGAATGCAGTGTAATATCCAGCTGTTGAAAACACTAAGAGAAGTTGCAGAGAAGTTTTTAGGTCTAAAATGCCAAAGACTTTGTCAGATGGTGTTGCTTTACTTTCACCTTCTGTGAATTCAGCTGGCAGCTTCTTGGAAGTTCCCTTTTAGCAAGATTATCTTCAATCTGGTGAGTAAAAAGGATCTGCTCCTTGAGTAAAAACCTTGCTGAATCACAGCATAAAATTGAGATACTGAGTAACATACACTGAAAGTGAATGTTGCTGTGGGTAGCTATGATTTAAGTATTTCTACTGACTTTCAGATTCTAAGAATTACCTCTCTATTGGCTGGCTTGTCAACTCTACTGCTGTGCTGGGCAAGTTCCCACTCACTGGTTAGAGGATCTCAGGCCATGCATGCTGCAGGCAAGCTCTACACACATAATGGTGTATTTTGAAAAGTATGAATTCCCTATCCACAAAACGCTCTTTGTAAGTGATTCTTCCCTTGTAAAGAACATCTGTTCCAAAATTTAGGATGTGATGCATCCCTTGTAAAAAGAGAAAGGGGAGGACAAGGTTGTAGAAGTCACTGATGCTGTGAAAAGGATGTTCATTATAATTTCTCCACAAGTATAAGCAATGAGTGTTTTGGGAGATTTAGGGCTGAGCTCCACTTTGGAACAGGCCCATAGCATCAGTGGGAGCTTTCTGTTGGTGGGGTGGAGGACTTGGATCTCCATCAGAGCCATGGGGTCTTGCTCCTTATTATGAATAAGTATCTTGCTCTGTTCTCTACTACATCCATTGATGCAGGACAAAGGCTGTTGTTTATAGCAAAGCTGGGCTGTAAGTTTGTGGTTTTTCTTTTCTCTCAAGTTCTTTTGTGATGCAAATCTATAAGAAAACAGCCAACATTTAATTGTGGGCTCAAAGAAAATGACTTTTTTCCATAAATGCAATTTAGACAGTAAATGGACCTAGCAAAGGTTTGAAGGTACAGCTGGAGAGAAAAGTAAAGTGTCATGTAGGAGGGTGTAGTTGAGTGCAAGAAAGCTTTTCCAGAGGACACAGGGGCCTGAGAGGGGAGAAATTGGACATGAGGCCTTCCATACAAGGCCAGAGTGCAAGTTTATTGCAATCTTCAACAGTTTACATTGCACTCGTGGCTGGAGCTCATGTTGATGAGCCATATTTTGTTCCTTATCAACCCTATTTACTCCCGGTGGTATGTATGAGAAAAGTTACGGAAAGAAGAGTTAAATTCCTTGTATTTAGATGTTAACTCTATCTGAAAGTCTTGAAGGTGTGCAAATAAACCCTTCCTGGGAAATTAGAACAAATGGAGAAACAATGTGCAGGAGAGGTCAAGACACCAGAGCAAGGTGACAGGGTGAGAGCAAGGTCTCAGTCAGGAACCTCCGGTTTGCTCCCAACCACAGCGTGCGCCATATTTCATCCTGGCTGAAGGAAGTGGAAAAAATGATTTCATGATCCTTTGTCATGGGGTTGGGTATGCTGCAGGTCATGGGGACAAAGCCATTTGTTCAAGTAGCTTAAGCTGAGGACTCTTCACATGCTGTTGAAATCTCATGGCCTCTCCTTCCTCAAAGGAGTTAAGTCCCATGTCCAAACTGAACATGGATGGCTCCTTCCCCACTTAATCTTGAGCTCTGACCAAGATCTACTTCCGTGTTCTCATGGTGCCTTTTGTAGCTAAGAGACTTTGCTGGACTTTCTATATCATCTTTGAACCACGGTAAGCAAAGAAAGTCATCTTTCACCCTGAAAATATTAACTTACTGCGGTTTGTCTCCATTTTTAAAAGCAGTAACATTAATAATATTGGGTGTTTTGGAGGTTTGGCTGAGTCCCTCACTGCTGGTGGTGGTGTTGGTGTGTCACTGTCAGTATTTTGTACTGAACTATCTAACAGCTGTCTTGGCTTTCTTCCCCACTAAAACAACTGCTGCTTCACAAAGAACACAGATAATTTTGTCTTCCTTGATATTAACAGATCAAGAGGGGCCTTTGCCAATACAAACTCATCTTTTATTTTTACAGTCGGAGAGAGATCCTTGGTAGAATTTGTTGTACTATTTTCTTCTGTTCTTGGAGCCTAGCTGACATCTCCTCTTTTCATTGCAAGTGATGCTGAGTGGGTGGGACACCCAGAAGGGGGATAAAACCTCTCACAAAAGAATTGAAGTTAAAAGGAACCCAAAGGCAAAACAAAAAGCCCCGCACAAGACACCAAATGAAAGAGCTTGTGTAAAGGCAGAACAGTGACAGCACAGTCTTCATCTAGGTTTTAAAAGGCAGTAAAATGAGAGATGCAGCACTGAGATTAGTGTTCATCTCCCGCCATGTCCACAAATACAATGCTTGTGTGTAGGAAGGAGAGTGGCATCATACACCAAATGGGAACTGCTGCTACTCCTGCTTTAAAAGCCAGACCTGGATGAAGGTCTGCAGTATCCACAGCCGGCTGTTTTCCTCCACTACAAAGCCTCTCTGTGTGGTGACAGGGGGGTCCACTATAGAGATGTTCACAAAACAGAGTCTATGAATTGTGATCTTAAGATCCTTTCCATCCCTAACTATTCTACGATTCTGTGATTCTATGACATTGGGATGTTAACAATGACTTCAGCAGGACTACAATGCAAACCTTGGCTTTTGCTTTGCCTAGAAAGGTTGGACCAGATGAGTCTTGAGGTCTCTTCGAGCCTGTGCATGGATAGGCTTCTCTGTGAGCTGCTGGTCCAGCTGCAGGCAGTGGCAGGCATCCTGGTGTGGTCAGTGGTTTAATACTCAATGGGAGGCCAATGCTTGGTACTTGGCATTGCCATGGAAATGTGGGTGACAGAAGGTTAAATGCACCCAGTGTCATCTGGGAGGAGGGAGTTCTTCCTGGTGGGAAACTGCCTACTTCTGTGATCACGTTAGGCCCCGTTTTCAACAGACGTGGTAGATTAGTTTTGGGTAAAAGTAGGACAATTTCAATTTAAAAATAGTGGCAATGGGTCAGATGAAAGTTTTAAACTCACATTACATTTTGGGATGTAAAATAGTAATACTTGGTTTTAATGCTGTTAAAACCAAAACTCATATCAAGCATATAGTATTGAAGGGCTCATCCTCCAGATTGCCCTAAGGGATTTTAGATGCTGAATCTCCCAGTGACTCAGAGATGACTTAGGTTCTCTGCAAAATCTGCTAAACACCTTGAAGACTTAGCTTGTGACAGCAGCACTCTATTCATTTCCAGGAGCCAGCCCTCACAATACCTTCAGTTATGCATTGATAGTCTATCAGG
The DNA here is from genome assembly GCA_032466535.1 of Forpus xanthops. Taxonomy (NCBI): domain Eukaryota; kingdom Metazoa; phylum Chordata; class Aves; order Psittaciformes; family Psittacidae; genus Forpus; species Forpus xanthops. The sequence goes on along the minus strand of JASSUY010014556.1, from coordinate 21,894 downwards.
CAGAGCTAAGGTCCTTTCTGGAGCACTTTCATGTCTGCATGTTATATCACAGTCAACTCAAGAGTCACTGACCAACCAGATGTGTTTTCCAGATGTTTCCTTAATGTCACATCTCTGCAATAAAAGATCAGGATCTCTGGGTCTTTCCTGTTTGGACTGGTTGAAGGTAAACGTAGGTTTCAGTGCCCTTTGGTTTTATAACAGAGTTTTAGTGGACTTTATTGCAAACTGGTCAGTTTGTGGGGCTGGAAGTAGCAGAATAAAGAGCTTTTAGTACCCAGGGTGGAATCCTGAGTTCGAGTGAGAATTCCACGCAATCCAGTTCAAATTCAGGACTTAGCCTTGCATAGATGTGCATGACTTGTTCATCATGCACATATAGCCACTGGTCTCTTTAACTGTGAAGGCTACCTCTTAGCAGATCTGGTCAGGGACTATTATTTGCAAGTTGCCTTCTTGGAGTTATGATAGAAGAGAAGTAGTGCAGCAGTGGGGGAGAATCTGCTCGTTCCAGCATGGGTAGGTAGGTAAACAGTACTACTTCTCACTATTTACTCCCACATGGATAATGAGCTGAACACGTACTGTGAGTAATTTGTTTTTGAAGAATAGAAGCCAACCCCAGATCAGAGCATCTATTCTGTACTCAGTGTGTTGTTGAACAAACCTTCAGCTCCTTCTTTGAGTTTGGGGGGGGTGGGGTGGCTGCATTTCTATGAAATGTAATAGGATGAAATTATGTGGGGAAAGGATCCTATGAGAAAGATGTAAGACATTTTTAAGGGTGTACCAGAGGGCAACTGAATAATATAGTAGACTATACAAACATGCAAGATTGCAAACACACACTTTACTCCTCCTCCCTTACCCCAGCATTCATCAGACAACTCCTATTTATATATCAACCAAGCAACCTCAGTGTCTTCAAGTTTTGCAAACTATCAATGTTTACCTGCAAACACAAGAGCCACCTATTAAATTGGTGGAGAAGTGGATGAGAAGATTTCTGATGTGTTCATGTATCTTAACTCTAATAGTAGCAAACTGGTGTACCCAACAGCCCCTTTGACTTTCTATGTTACTCACTTGCCTGTGTGTAATATGTAAGTAGTTTCTTTACATCTGGTGTTATTTTTGCATGTCTGGTTAAGATGCCCATTTATCAGATTAAT
>JASSUY010014556.1:9662-20712 GCA_032466535.1 Forpus xanthops | reverse complement strand
TTTATTTAATGACTAGTGTTAGGTAGTAAATAAGCAACATGTAGATCACATGATGTAATCTGTGCAGAGACTACTGTATGCTTGCTAAGTACATTGGTCACCATCAGGTCACCCTCTGGCTGCAAATGCCACACAAAGCTTAGAAAAGAAGGCCCTTGTGATGCTTGTGTACCAGAGGGGTACTGTTGGCACACAGAGGCTCTTTAACGGCTTTACTATAAAGAGTAGCAAAATATCTCCATGACATAATTCCTTCTGGAAGTAATGGGTGCTGGGTTGTTAAATACATGTTTCACAAGAAGGTCAGAGCTCTCTACAATATCTGTATGAGACCAAGTGGCTGTGCCAGGTGGAAGCATTCATGAGACTGCTTTTCTGCCTGTTCTCTATGGACTGTGTCTCGTCACAACTCAGCTGGCCTCCAGGCAGAGATCTGTGTTGGAAGTGGAGACCTGGCTTCCACAGCAGTTCTGCCATGAAATCTGGGCGCAATGAGCTCCATACACTTGGCTGTTTGAAGCTCAATCCTGTAGTCAAGCAAGGCAATGTTGACATGGCCAAGATGTTTCTGTTTCATCCCTCAGGATCACAGAAATGCATATGGAGATTTCCTGTCCCATCCTCCTGCACCACAGGTCTCAGACTTGTAAGGATGAAAAAAAGGGAGCTATAGACAGGACGGGACAGGAGAGGGGAGGGGGAACAAAGTGCCAGGTTAAACCTTTTAAGGGCTGGTTACGTTAGCCCAGAGCTCCAGTAGCTGGTGTACAGGATACAGGACCTTCCCACCAGGTCCTGTATTCCCACCAGCACCTTCCCATTTCTCCCAGGCTGCTTCATCCAAGTGCAAAAGATCCTGTTTGAATTGCTAACTGTATTACTGCTCCTTCTATGTGCTAAAGCCAAGCAAGCTTATTCTGGTACAGCTCTGCACTGAAATGCATATGCTCTTGTCCAAGCTTCTCTGTGGCTTTCAGGTTCATTTATAAACTCTATTTCAAGTGTACAGTGGAAGCACTGACATGATCTCTGCCATGATAGTGTGACTGAGGCATAGAAGGTGTAACTTTGGATAAGCATCACTTGAATACTGTGCCCGAGCACATTTTAGTGCCTAGTCTTCCAGTGGTGTCTAATAACTTGGGTTTGTTCCTTATAACAAATAGTTAGACCTGACCTTTCCAAACTGCTTACATAAAATATAAACATTAAGGCTTTTTAGAGCTTAGGAAATTATTTCCAAATTGGAACAAAAAATGATAACACTTCAGCTGGAATTAGGAATAAGCAATCTAATTGTTTCACTTCCCTTGATAAATATTCAGGTGAAGCACTAGGTTATGATTAGCTATACTCGTTAACAAGCAATCAGACCCTGGGCAGTAGCTTTGGGGGTGTTTAACACCTTTCAGGACTCATAAGTTCAGCCCCAAACTGACAAGATCCTAAACCACTTGGATGCATTGAGAAATTCTCCTGCAAGTCTTGGGTTAGAAACATTGGCTCATGTGAGACCTTTAAGGCTTGAGTGGTTTGAAAGAAGATCAAGAACCCCAGGACAAGTTAATTAAATACACTGACACCTCTTTATTCCAAGACCTGCTAATCCAAGTGACTTGGCCAGCTGGATGGTAACGTGTTATCCCCTGTGCCGCTCCTGCTGCCATGGCTACGTTTTGTCTTAAGGCAAAACTTTGGCTTTAAGGAAACAGAAAAAAAGAAGCCCGAAAAAAGCATCACTCTGGTATGTCTGACTGTGTACTAAGATTAGCAAAGATAACCTTGAAATAGCATCGACGTTCATTAATCTGAACACTGTTCTAGTCCAAAAATGCTCATATTACTGACATTCACTGCAATTTTCTTCCCCACGCCGCTATCAACAGCAGCCTTAATACCAACCTTTGAATATACTAATTGCCTCAAACTGCCTTCAGGCAAATAAATAATTCTGTGATGCAAGAAGAGGGGAAGGAGTTGGGTTTCTGAGTAGGTTAACTTGGATCGTTTCCAGTCAGCAGATACGTCTGTGCCCTCATTTAGCTGTTTACACAGTTTCTGCTATAGGGGGTTGCTGTAATGCATTTTATACCTATAGGTGGAAACTTAAGGCAACCTTGGGCACTCTGGGCTGTTCTTCAGCTGGTGAGGTCATTGTAGCTAAGCAGTAATCGAGAGCTCTCCTAGCTGACACCAGCTACTGCTTTGAGAATCTGTGAGCTGCCTTTGACCTCAGAGCTCAGCTCCATCTGTAAAGTAGGCTTCATCTATACATTGAAGCCATGAGGAAGTATTCCCGGTGAAATAAGGTTCCAAGGAAGCATGTTTTCCGTCTGAGAGAGTGAGAGCACTCTTAAGAGTTCACACATAATATAGATCTTAAGTAAATGGTAATTGCTAAACTGTGTGTTACTTTGTCATCAGAATGTCCTCACTCAGCCTAAGAAAACAATCTCTAATACCTAGAAAACCAAACTGTTAACTTCTTGTATACAACCATGTTTGTCCCAACTGGTATCTCTGTTCATGACACCCACATACAGGCAGTTAATTTTGGATTTTAGGAATTATGATTTTTATCTTGTGCTCTCTCAGCTACAGAAATAGATCCAGGACATAGCTGGTAAATTTAGTAAGGACAAGCAGAGGGGACTTGGTTGTGTCTGGGTCAGTTCTGGTTGATGTCCTGGCTTCACCATGGTGGATTCCTTGGAATGACAACAGAGCTCTGTACCCATGTCCTTCACTGTTCCTTCAGAAACAGAATGTGTTCACTGCTGCCACCTGCCACCTCCCCTGAGACACCTCAGACCTGCTCAGAAGGGACACACATTGTCATTCATCGCTCAAGTTGCTCTTGCGACTTGTTAGTCAAAGGCTATAAATAGGCTGAACAAGATAAGGAGTGATCCTGATAGTTTTATTCAATGCACTCCCAAACAATATTGTGGTCCCATTTCTTCTTCTGGAAACTGGAAGACCTAATGGTTTTGTTAAGCTAAATGGTTTTGGTGGCACCAGTGACCGGTAGACTGTTTCTAAAATATACGCCTAGTTAAGTGTACTTAGAACATAAATTGATGGCTTTTCTCTGCAAAAAGACGTAGCAACTGGAACTTGTCCTCATCTCTTTTTCCTCCCTCCAGTGTATAAAAATGATGAGATGCCCATTTCATCAAATGCCTCTTTCTGTTTTCTGTAGCTTGCTGATTTTCTTCTGCATTGGCGTTTGAGTCTTGTATCCCTAAACTCAGCATCTTAGGCAGTCATGAGTCACTGTGCAGGAACTAAATGTCAAAGTTGAAATCAAGTTTACTGCCACAGTTGGTGTGAACAGTGTGACTGGCGGTGTCATTCCCATAGCATGGACGTCTGGCCAAGGGAGAGCTGGGTTGCCCCCCTTAGAGGATAGAAAAATTACACAGAGGTTATCACTGAAAGCATAGCAGCTTCTGTCTTGATGTTCTTGAAAACTTACTTTTGAAGGGATTCAGGAGACCTTGAAAAGAGATGGGGAGACCCATAGTGATACACAGGGCAAAGTGCCCTCCAAGTCAGGAGAACCACAGCGTGACTCTGCAGACATGCTCGCACCCATAGCGTGTTTTCCCAGAACAGCTGCATATGGATAACTGAGGAGATCTCAAACTTGAGGAGCCATGCAGAAGGAGAGGCTCTGCTGGGATCTCTCCTGTGGCCTTATGCTGGAACAGTATGTGCAAGTCGTCAGTCTTGGGTCCTCATCTGACCTCCTCTTAATAGAAACGGCTATAGCTCTTAGTGGGGAGAACTAAAGGGTCATGATAGAAAACTCTACCCTGCTCCTTTGTTAGGAAATGACACTCAGGACACTTGTTTTGGCTCATTTCCTGCCCTAATGTCACCCATGATATCATGGACTCCCCTTCTTGCAACTCATTAGTATTGAAATAAGAGAGGATGGAGGAGTCACTATGGCCTTGCTCATGACAGTAGACAGGGCTCTTTCTGCTACTGACTTGCCCAGGTAGCTCAAGTACATCACTTCAATGCAAAGAGTCTGGTTTGTCTTCTTAAAACAGTGTGGGGGCTTCAGACTATTTTAAGATCAATGGCTGAAGCCTCTTGTTCCACTGTTCAGTGCTAAAAGCCATAAAAAGTTCAAACATTAAAACCAAAACCAAGCAGCTGAAACAAAAAATGTTGCAAGAATTCCTCCCTGTTTAGATTGAGGCTTGGTGGAATCAAGGGCCATCCTTTCTTAGCACTGAGCAAGTGTTGTTTGACAACTGTAAAATGATGGTTTAGGTCTGGTTTTAGGCTAGGTTGTGCCACTGTGATGGGAACTCAGAATGTTTGACATTAAAGGCACGTAGCATCTTGCAGTAGCTTTTTCACTTATCTGGCTCTAAAGCTTCACTCCTGTTCAGCAGAACTCCATAAATAAATAACTTAAAAACCCCCAACAAGTGACAAACTGCCCTCTTGGTATTTTTAGGTCTTTTCTGGAACCTTGTTTATAGAATGTTATTTGTAGATATTTGATATGCTCCCAGCTAACCTGCCTAGCTGATTCTTTGCAGAAGCCTCTGCACTACTGTAAGTGCATGGCAGCATCCCTGTAAGTGTCAGCATTCCTCTGCAAAGCTGGCAGTTCAGCAAGGATGTGCGAGGTACACGACCCAGCTCAGGAAGTACGTATTGTCACACATAAAGTGCCTGTGCTGAGCCTGTTCCAGTTTTGTTAATTCCCAGTGCATTTATACAGCTTGAACATTATTGTAGACAAAAACTCATTCTCCTTCTAATTTGTGCTTCCTGCTCATAGTCCATAACACTTCCTGAGGACAGGAAAGAAAAACAGGGAGCAGTGCATCATGGAAGTCTAAGTCTGTGGAATGAAGGTCAGAGCAAGGACAGTCATCAGTTGCTAGAGTTCCCCAAATCAGAGTGAATTAGCCAAATGTTTTTAAATAGGAGTGAGGCAGGGTAGGGCTCATGGTTAGGAAGCATCTTGGTAGCAGAGACTTGGAGGATGCACATAGTAGAGCTCTATGATTCTGAAGTGTGCTCCAGTTCTGGCCCTTCCACAGATCAGTCACGGTTGCACTTTGTGTAGTGGAGGTTTGCTGCCTGCTGGGACAAGGCTCAGGCTGCATGCCCCTGGTCTCAGAGAACACAGAAGGTGCCAGACCGGAGTCTGAGCATTGCTGACTTGCAGCAGCTGCAGCATGGCTTGGATGCTGTCAGGATATTCTGCTTTGCTGTCAGGCTCTGAATGTCACATTGACTCTTTGGGTACTTCAGGCCTAAAAGAGCAAAGGAGTGCTTTTGGGACTGACTCCTTTCCATAAACTTAGCAGGAACCATCTGTTGTGACACCTAAAAGGCTGGAAGAGCCATGGGTAATGGGAACAGGGCTTGGGTTCAGCCGAAGAAAGCACATGTACAAAGCAACTTCTTCCAAAACCTGAGAAAAGGTCAAAGCATGTGGAGCTGGTGCTCTGGGGCAGCCCTACTGCTCGTAGCTCATGTAACTCTATCTGCATGAATCCATGCCCAGCTTTCAGCTCCTTTCCAGGGGAAAGTGAAACCGTGTCAGCACTGTGAATATACCTGCACATTGCTGCTGCCTTGCTGTAGACCCCTTACTCTTTCACCTCTGTCTCATCAGGCCCTAAAAAAACCCTGATTTTTGCCTCCAAAACTTGATACCTCTCTAAGATGGGCTTTTACTGCTTTTGGAGCTCCAGCTCTTGTGAGTCATATCTGCAAATTACATGAGTCGGGTTTCAGTGGTGACCGTCTCGAATTGGCTGGCCATTTAAGGTGGAAAAATTCACCATTAGTTCATGTGTTTTTATTTGGTCTGTGGTCTTCATGTTGGGAGTCGTTGCCATTTTCCTCTGCTCTTATTTTTTATAGTATAATGACATTAAATTGTAAGTTTGCATTCAAGACCATTGTAAGTAAAACAGCTCTGCTGGAGGCATTGTTAACTTCAGGTATGCTTAAAAGAGAAAAATGGGGTTTAAGTTCTCTGGTTTACCTAAAGTGGTGGAGTTTGCAGGTAACAGATAATACAAGGAGCGTGAGTAGGCCTTGGTGAGCCAGAGAGCACTTGACCAGTGTGTCCAATGCTGAGCAGGGCTGATGAGTATTGAAGTGGGAAGGATGTAGGTTCCTCATCTGCTGCCAGGAGTGCTCAGGGACACCGAGACAAGATGCACTTGCCATGCAGAAGGTAACACAGGAAACATGTGTCCCGGAGCAGTGGTGAGGAATGGCAACGAGTGTCCTCCACAAGCTCCAGTTCACAAAAAGGAAAACGTTTTGTCAGCTGCAGCTTCTGACAGAATGAGGATTGTGGGTTTCTGCATTCAAAACCTAATTTCATTACATTGGCAGGCAGCTCCTAGCGCTACTGTGAAGGCTTCATCCAAACTGGGAGAGAGGGAATTTACACCATGCTGAAAACAGCAATGAAATCATGCTGCTTCCTTCCTTGCTGCAGCGAGCCTTTGTACTGTGCTTAACGTGTTTGCTGTTCCAGAGTAGACAGGGCACTGCTAATGCTGCTTGTCTGGAAGATAGGAACGTAACATAAGACAGCTATTCAAAGGCTACTGCTGTCTTGTGAGTGATTTGTGGCATGCAGGAAAGATTCTGATGTGTCATGCTGCAGGGGGAAAGGAAAGCAGGATCAGGGTCATGAACAAAAAGGAATTTGCTTATCCAATTTCCGTCTCTTTCTGGATTTGATTGGAACTCACAGTTGTCAGGCTGTGTTTAGGGCTTGTCTTTACCAACGCCTCCTGAGCTGCAGAAGGTCAAAGCCAATTATTGTTTTGCCTCCAGGGACTTTCCTTCTTCAGAGAGACCTTACAGTGGATGTTGTTTAAACCCTTTTCCTTCCAATTAAGGCAGCAAATTCCCTTTTTAGAGGGCTTTTCAGGGAGTGGGGGGACAGTAATCTGGAGACTGATAGATTCATCAATAGCCTTGAAAAACAAAGCCTGTGTGTCTCAGGAAGCTTGAGGTCTAATTCCTTTCAATGACTTCTCACTCTGAACTTTAAATCTGTCATTTTCATTTCACAGGGAATGGAAAGTCCCTAATTTTCCCAGGCTGCAGTTTTCCTCTGGATTTTAACCCTCAAGTACCACGTGGATTTATGCCTCCGAGTACCTGGTGGTTCAGTTTCTCATGCAGATAAAAATGTTTAAGTTCTCTTTCTGGTAGGAATTTAGAGCTTTATGGAAGAAGGCAGCTGGGAGAGCCTACACCTCCATCAGCAGCTCTAGTCTGACAGGTAACTAAGAACTACTCTATATTGTTGTGGTGGAAAGGGAGAGCATCCTGAGACAGTTCGAGACCTTTTCCCCTTTCCTTTCTATTCTGGTCAGCCTTGTTTTCAGTTTTATTGACAGTATCTCTTCTGCTCCAATCCGTTTACACCATTAAAGCCTGTCTCAGCAGATGGCTTTATTTTAATTCATGTATATGTCCCAGACTGTTGTCATTATCCTTTTATCCACTGGTGGGGTTAAATACACTGTTCCCCCTGCATTTTGCATGTACCTCTTGTTGTGGGACAGGTGAACAGCAGCTCAAGAATAATGTTTCTTGAGAGAGAATCCATCTGTAAGGTGAGAGGAGGAAGGCTCTGGAAGAACAGTAAGTACAGGGAGTGATAATTCAGTATTACAATTGGTACAGTACATTGCAGAAATACTTTGTAATTGCTATTTGTGTCAGGATTAACTGTGAAACCATAGCACTAGGTGAGAAGTAACCCCTGTGCTTCGCTAGGTACTTCTATATACTTTAATGTTTAGGTGGCTGAGATTACACTGACCACACTGGCTGCTCCTACAAAAATACTAGATCATGCATAATATTATAGGAAGCCTGTTTTTTTGGAGCTGGCAGATTAAATACATTCACAGCTTCACTGAAGAATGGCAGAACTATGATTACGTGATTATAGGGCAGCTGTGGTTTTGTGGACTGAGAATAAGGAGAGGAATTTGGAGACGTGAGTTGTCATCTTGTTCTGTTTTCATAGAATCCTAGAATGGTTTGTATTGGAAGGGACCTTAAAGTTCATCCAGTTCCAACCCCCTGCCATAGGCAGGGACAGCTTCCACTAGAGCAGGATGCTCCAAGCCCCATAGGCAGGGACAGCTTTCACTAGAGCAGGGTGCTCCAAGCCCCATCCAACCTGGCCTTGAGCAGCGCCAGGAATGGGGCAGCCACAGCTTCTGTGGGCACCCTGTGTCAGTGCCTCAGCACCCTCACGGGGAAGAATTTCTTCCTAAGAGCTCATCTCAATCTCCCCTCTGTCAGGTTAAAGCCATTACCCCTGGGCGGGTCAATTAAAATGCTTTGGCTACCATTTGAAAGACCTGCTTTAGATGTTTACTTCTGGAGGACTCAATTCACTCACTTGACTGTGTTGTCCATAAAGAGAGTATGGAATGACTGGCTGAGATGCTCAGGTTCCATCCTTGATGCTGCATTTAATGAGATAATTCCTATCTGCTGTGCAGTGAGGGGCTGATGAGTGCTCTGCCAGTCAAGATAGTATTTGCAATTGGTTTATAAAGGGTTAATCTATTATGAATGTCTCCATAGTCATTCCATATGAAGTTGAATAAGTCTAGCGGGTGCTGATAAATGACTTACAATGTACTGTTTCTGTGTGCATCTAAAAGAGTTAACCAGGTATTAATCCTTTCTACAAGACTTCTGAATAAAACTTGAGCACGAGTGTGGCTGAAATACTCTGAGGTATGACTCTGAAAGCAGCCGTGCAGAGTAATATTTTCCTTTGACATGGTACTAGCCTCTAGCCCTGCGACCACATCTGGACAGACATCACAGCAGCACTCCTAAGAAGTGTTTTATTAAAGGATGATTCCCTCCTTACCCAGTGTAAAGAAACCCATCCAGATCTAATAATAACTTGTAATCCTGCCCCACCGGGCTAGCGCAGATAACGCAACGGAAATTTCCCTCTCAGCTGCTGGGAGAGGCTTTTCTTTTGATAAGGTGTCTCTCCTATCCTGCTGCTGAACCAGCCTGAATCAGCACGTCACTCTGGAGTGCAGGAAGATCCCGGTCTCAGCCGCTGAGTCACATGAATAACTGGAATAGTTCTGCAAAGCAGAATGAATTCCCAGAACCTCTTCAGGCATATACCAGCAGGCACATGCTTTTGCTCCAGCCTTACTTTACAGCTCTGTGATGTAGTGGAAAGGACACTCCTGATATTTTTAATGGAGATAAAGCAGTTTACCTGGTGTTAGAGAGTTAAACCTTGCGAGTTTATTGTTGACACTCTCCTGCTTCCAAGAAGGTTTAAGAATAAGCCACGACACAACAGACCTATTAGGGTTAAGCTCAAATATACTGTGCAGTGACTCAGAGCTTGTAGTCCTTTCAAATCAAGTGCTGGGGGAAGAAGCTTGGTATTATTAACTATTGAGTAGCTTGTGCTTCATGCAGACTCTTTAGCCAACCTAAAGATAGCTAAGGAAACCCTCTGGGATTTTTGATCTATTCTACTTTGTTAAAGTAGTCTGAGTGACAAGAACAGTAAATCAACAGCGCTGAACCTTTCAGTCCTGAACTTGGGAATGCTGCCCATGTTTAAAGAAATGAACATGTCTGGAACAGGGAAGTGAGGGGAAGAGGCTCTGGAGCAAATGCAGTATCCAGGTATTGCTCCAAAAAGTGGCAAGGGGCTATGATAGGGAAGTAGGAGGAAATAGAATAGGAAAGCAAGTAGAGAGTTAGTGGTTCATGAAAATCTTGATTATTTTTTTCTTTTAAGCTGTATTTCATGTTATCTAAATTACAGCGATAAGCTGACCATGCACAGGGGAATGAAGAAGAAACACCACTTGTGCTTCCTCTGTTGCTCTTGAATATATGTCATAAATGAACGCAGGGTAATCTGCTCTCGAGTCTACCATCACTGCTAAGATGCACTGAGTAATGGCTTTTATTTCTGACCCCTCTTCCTTGTTCTACCATATTAAAGTCAAAGTTTGTGCTGTTTCCCTACAAAATGCTATAGCTTTTAATATATGTTAGTCCTTCCAAACACCTTATACAGTCTTACTCTTGAGCTCTTTATTTCCTACAACCATCACAAAAGAGCGTGGAATTTAGTTCAACATAGGAAATATTACTCAAGAGGAGGAGCTCAGGGCAAGTGTTCAGATGTCTGTGCTTTGTATTTTGTCCACAGATGAGAATGTGCCGCTTGCCTTGGCTCAAAGGCAGTACCTGTGGTGTGTCTGAGTGCTCACCAAACCCAAACATTATTTCTGACATCTGTTGCTTGTTTGAATGGCAAAATTTGTGATAATGGTCAGGAGCAATTGCACATGCTGGTAGCCATGGAAACACCATATCGTTTTTTCCTGTTTCTTCCTCTACTTTTTCTAGTGAATGAATTGCTGCTGAATCCAGCTGGATGGCAGCCCAAGGGACTGCAGTCCTCAGCTTAGCCACAGCACAGGGCAAGCCTTGTCAAAAGCAGTGAGCTTTCTCTTTGCCTGTTCTCATCAAAGTGCTATTTTCAGTAAGCAACTTCTTTTTTTCAGGAAGAAGTAGTGCAGTGCCTCAGGAAGTGCATCTATTCATTCCCTACTCCTCTGGCCATGGCTAGAAAATACAATAGCCCGACCCCAAAGTAGCATGTTGTGACTCATTTCCACGTGATTCAGCTCTTTCCCCCTGTTGCTGTGTCCCAAGCAGGTGCCCTCATCCAAACAGCATACTGGGAACAGTCCTTGGCCTTTGCTGTCTCCCAAGTGTGCCCAGGCATCGGCTGGGAGAGCGCTAGCTGGGATGGGACAGTGCTGTGCCAGAGTGTTCTAACAGCTACACAGCCTGAGAGATCACAGACTGGTTTGTGTTGGAGGGGACCTTAAAGCTCATCCAGTTCCAAGCCCCTGTCATGGGCAGGGACACCTCCCACCAGAGCAGCTTGTTCCAAGCCCCTGTGTCCAACCTGGCCTTGAGCACTGCCAGGGATGGGGCAGCCACAGCTTCTCTG
>JASSUY010014555.1:0-10219 GCA_032466535.1 Forpus xanthops | reverse complement strand
GGGAAGTTGTGAATGCTCCATCGCTGGCAGTGTTCAAGGCCAGGTTGGACATAGCCTTGGGTGCCATGGTTTAGTGGAAGGTGTCCCTACCCATGGCAGGGGGGTTAGAACCAGATGATCTTAAGGTCCTTTCCAACCCTGACTATTCTATGATTCTATGTGCCCTCATCCTCTTAACTCACATACTGCACAGCCTCGTATGTTCCAATAGTGTTTTGTCAGGGACTTTATTTCTTCTGAACACTTGAAACTATGCTTCTGCTGCTGGTTTGTCAGCACGCTGGCAAGCATGAAGAGAACTAGACAGAAAGGGACACCTATATTTTTCACTGCTTTCTTCACTCTTAGGAGACTGCTCTTATCTTCACCAGAACAGAGAAGCGGGGATTACCACAGCAAATAGGCCATTGCTCACTATGGTTCTTTCCCCTGCTGAAATTTATCTTATGGCTTCAAAGAGCCTCATTTCAGAGATTCCACAGCTGAAGGCAAATCAGCAAATGTCTGTCCCTCCCCCCTCCCCGTTACTAAAAATGTGCTGACTTCCTTCTCTGCCTACATATGGCTCCCAGCCTTTTCCAGTGAGAAACCCTGTCCCAAAGAGCACACAGCCATTTGTACATTACCCTAACAGAGCAGCAGACAGGGAGCTGTTTATTCCTCCTCCCTCCCATATAATCACAGATGCTATTCTTAACTGTCACTTTGTATTGTTCCTATTGTGTGGGACGAGGCTGGCTCTTTTCTTAAAGCCATGCTCACTACAAAACAAAATGCCACCATAATTTCTTCTTTGCCAATTGTAAGCGTATTTTCAGATACTGACTTTAAAAGTAGAATATTAAATGAATATTTAGATATAATTTATCGACCCACTCTGGTTATGGGGGTCTCAGTTTTAAACAAGTCCTTTCACTTGGGATTCAATGCTTACGGCCACAGCTAAATTTGACAGGTTTAACAGGAACAAAGCCAGACCAGGTGGCACTGCAAGAAATCCCATGGAGAGGAAAGCTCAAAGGAATTCAACATACAGAGCAAAGTGTGGGTTGAATGACAGAAGTGAATTTAACTGGAAGGGGTGCTAAAGGGACGCTGATGAAAGGAGATGAAGGCAGTGCCAATGCATTTGGAATATTAACATCAGAGACTGCCAGCAGTTCTGTGGAACCCGGTGACTCACACCTTTCTCTCTGCTCACCGTGACGCGCCTCAAACCTTATTCACTTCTATTGCCATCTCTACAATTTTACATTCCTTTTACTCTCACAATGAATACAGTACACGTTGATTAAGAAACCTGATGAAAGCGAGGACACACTGAAAGGACTGCTGCAATGAGACACACCAGGTACATTCATAACAGCACTAAAACCTAAGAGGACTTTCTCATAGTGTTTTGCAGAGCTGTTTGAAATCAGTGGATTCATTCCACCTTAAGAAAGAATGAGTGGTTTTCTTCCCTCTGTGAACATAAAGGGATCCAAGCATGGCATACCCATTTCCTTTCTTTCACAGCCACACAACCTTAATAAAGCTGACATTTCGCACATGGAATTACAAGAAAATAAAACACTACCCTTTGGAAAACTTATGGCAAGTCATTCTTAACACACCTTGAACTGTTCTTTCTAGCCTGAACTTTCTAATCTGAAGAATTACTTTGTGCATCACAAAAAGGTGTTTCAAAGGGCTGCAAGACCAACGTGCAGAAAATGTTTGTTAAATAATGGCCCCTGTTTTCCAGACAGGATCTGTATTTGTAGTTCTAATGGCTGCCAGTTTTCAACTTACTCATTAGCAAGAAAGTAGACCTGTCACAAAGCGTGGCTGATGTCCGAGTGACACGTGTGCACGTTACCTGGCACACAGTATTGGTCCTGCATTCTAATTTAGCACCATTGCAGCTCTCCTCCGTGGGTGCTTCTGTGGCTCTTTAGAAGAAGGGATTAAAATGTAGAAGACTTGAGGTTATCAAAAAGGCTATTTGAAGTTCACATCCTCTAATTATCAATCACACTAAGAACAATACTAAAGAGCCACACACAGCTCCAGTTTCCATTTCTAACAGTAACTCCGTGACAAAAGTATCCATAGTAAAAATAACAGAAGAATTCAGCTGCTGATGGCATAAACTAACATCTGCAGAAATACTTTTATCTTCAATTTAGCAGCACCTGAAATAGTTGGTGACAACAGATGATGGATTATTCCATATTGTCACGTAACTGCGTTGCAAACAGCAATTCTGCGCCTGCACTCTGTATCCTTCATCTCCCCTTCCTTTCCCTGCAGTGACCCACTAGGATGTTTTCCAGAGCTTTAGAAAAGAAGGGATAGTACTTAGTTTCCAGGGACAAGATTTTCCAAAATCCTGTTTGGTTGCTTTTTGCATTCCTGATGAAATAGTTTGCAGTAACACCAATTCCCTGCTGGGGGAGCGGTAGTAGCAAGCTCTGTGCATCTGATTTTAACTACCCAGAGAGCTAACAAATAATCACATCTGCAGGCAAACTGCAACTTAAGCATCTCCCATTTCGAGAAATGTTGCCCTTTCTTCACAAGCGATGCTCCACCAGTGTAAAATAATGACCACCTTTGAAAAAGCAGCGTGAAAAAAGGTAGGGAAGCATCTGCTGCGTATGGCCTGAAAGGAAAAAGCCATGCTTCTTCCATATGCCCAAACCCAGCACTTGCCAGTACATGTGCACATTAAAAACCATACAATCCTCACTGACTACAGAAATGACTGGCTGTTTTCTATTATCTATTGCTTAGAATACATGAACATCTTTCATCTAAAGAGCAAAACGATGCTGCTTTCTTGTACTTCAAGAGGCTGTACAAGAGCATACTTAGTTCAGCAGTCAGCCTAAACACACAGATTCTGGAAATACATGGAATTTTGCAAGCAGGAATGAATTCACTCCACACACGCCCTGAGCCAGTTGGAAGCCATCCAGCCACAGTTATATATGTTGACAAGACCAACTCAAGTGCCTATTTTATATACACTTACACAGCCCGCTTACACACACGCACTTGGTTTGGAGATGCAAACAAAGGTGCAAAGTATGTTATTCCACTTTGCCTTCTCCAAAAGTTCCCACATAGTACACACAGGGACATCTACTGTCAGTTAACTGTGCCCAGACTGACTCACGAGTGACTAGGAAATTAAATCCTCCCTGAAGAAATAGCCAGAGCTGCATGTTCCGTAAATACAAAAGAGGACCACAAGTAAAAAATACATAAATAAAACATATTCAGTCACACATAACGAATTTATATGTAAAATATTGCCCTATACTTGTCATCAAAAGACACTCTGAGCTGAATTGGATATAAAGTGTGTGTTGACTTTATTGCCTGACTCACTCAGGTTTGTTTCCTAACAGATGGGAAGTGCTGAGCTCCGACCACGGGTTCCCCCTCCAGCAGCAGCTCACTGAAGCACGGACTTTCCTGGTGCCCAGCTGGCTCAGATGCTGCACCTGACTCATTTTGTCCAAATGCTACATAGACAACTGAGATGTTAGAATATTTCTTCTGCAAACAAGTCATGCCTGAGACACAGAATCAAAGACTCACAGAATGGTTTGTGTTGGAAGGGACCTTAAAGCTCATCCACTTCCAACCTCCAACATTGGCAGGGACACCTTCCACCAGATCAGTTTGCTCCAAGCTCCACCCAGCCTGGTCTTGAACATTGCCAGGGATGGAGCAGCTACAGCTTCCCTGGGCACCCTGTGCCAGCACCTCACTGTCCTCACAGGAAAGAACTTCTTCCTTATATCTAACCTGAACTTCCCCTGTTTCAGTTTAAACCCATCATCCCTTGTCCTGTTGCTGCAGTCCCTGATGAAGAGTCCCTCTCCAACATCCTTGTAGCCCCCTTCAGAAACTGGAAGCTGCTCTAAGGTCTCCACACAGCTTTTCTTCTCCAGGCTTAACAGCCCCCCAATGCTCTCAGCCTGTCAAGAGCCACAAGAATCTATCATCTACATTCAAACATACTTCTGATAACTACTACTCAACCAAGGCAGCTGCATTTCCACATTTCTGCATTCCCAAAACTGTCAGAGTTTAACCACATGTAACCAGTGACACTGAGGCCTGTGGCCATGCGTCCAAGCAGAGCAAGGCACAAGCCCATGCTGGCTACAGGTGAGGTCAGAACAGTAACCCAACAAAGAGCAATTGCATCCACTCCCTCCTTCATCACACCCTTGCCCTCTGAAGAGCTGCTGAAGGGAGCCCAAATGCCTCCCCCGCTGCAGAGCATCATTTTGGCACCATGCATCACTGTTATAACATTACCACAGCCATTCCTTTTGTCATGTATATCTGAAAAACTATTTACATGAGTTCTTGGTGCATAGTGTCATGCACATGGACATTGAGCCTGGCTGATGCAACCAGGGGTGTGTGCCAAGCACATGAACCTCAGCTAGGAGAGAGAGACACCAAGATACCTCAGCTGTCATGATACCTCTCCTCTCTGGAAGGCTGAAGACATGCGGTCAGTGACAGAAGCAGATTACCCCTTCACTGAACAGGACATGAACATGAACACAAATACTGAGTACTATGTAAAATATAGTATAAGCTATCAATCACTGAAAGCTTCTTACATGCACTTCCTCCTGCACAACATATATTTAGAGAAGAGCTGCAGTGTTTTTCTATTCTCCCTGAAGTTCAGTCCTATAGCACAACATTCACTGTCATCTTGCCTCAAGTTCCAAGACTGAGGCACTTTGGTATAGAAGTGCCTAAAAATAAAGCAAGTACTTCCATGAGCAGCAGCACTTGGCAGAAGAGAAAAATCGGGCTTCGTATTTAAATTATGCTTAGTAGAGCAGAATCAAATCTTCCTACCTGCTGAGTACCAACCTTGCTTACCTCACTCCTGTCTTCCTCACATCAGCAAGGATAATGGCATTATTTGGGCAGAAGACATAGGGAGGAATGTCATTATTGTCAAATCCTAAGCATTGTCCAATTCAGAGTGTCTTAAAATCCTATTGTAAAATCAGAAACACTGCAAAATACTGAACAGTTGATAAAGAGAAAACACAAGAAACAAGAAATCCTGAAAGGGAAATTAAACCAAAATAATAAAATCTATATCCAGGGATTAATTAAAACTCCACTTGAGAGAAGCCCATAGATTATAACTACTAAAACTCTGCTCCTACAGTTCTGCTGGATGCTGTGTGTTCGCTGTGTTGGACAGAATACCCAGCATTACTCTTGGTGCTCCTGGACATGTTGAGGGTACTTCACATAGACTTCCACCTGCCTGGAATCATGCTGTGAGCTCTTCTCAGCACCTGTTCACCTGCACATAAAACACCATGTGCCCACTGGCAGCTACCACTACTACATGTAAGGAAAGCTCTTAAAAGACACCAAAGCAGCACCAGCAAATGACATCCACCATAAATAATGGGAACTCTCTTATGTGTGTGCTCAGACTGACTGAAGATTGAAGACGTTATATTCATTTTAAAAATTAATATATGCAATCCACTGTTATTAATAATAAATATCCACACAGTTCATCTGATTTATAGAATTAAAACTATTGCAGCACAAAATACAAAGCAGTTAACACAAAATGTGATACATTTTGTATCACGTCCTGTCACTGGATCTTTAGACTAGCATAAATCTCAGTTTTTAAAGCTATCATTCCCCAGTATCAGTAGTTGCATCTGGCACCTAATGTGTGACAACAGCTACACTGCACTTGATATCCTGACAAATACCTGGGAAAAAAGAACAATTACTAGCCATGTGCTCCTCTCTGATACAGAGAAAACAAATCAAAATATGAATCAATGTGTATTTACACTGATAAGTCTCATGCACACACAGTTTTTACTGAGGGAGTTAGTTCAGTTTCCCATAAAAGCAAAGCTGATGTGATCTTAGAATCACAGAATGGTTTGGGTTGGAAAGGACCTTAAGATGACCCAGTTCCACCCCGTTGCCATGGGCAGGGACACAAGACCATGTCACCCAAGGCTCTGTCCAGCCTGGCCCTCAACACTGCCAGGGATGCAGCATTTACCACTTCTCTGGGCAACCAATGCCAGGGCCTCACCACACTCACTAGGAAGAGCTTCCTTATATCCCTCCTGATACAAGGAAGGTGTTTTATATATATATATATATATATAAAAACCTGCACCCCTGGTATTTTTGCATGGGCAATTCCAATCAAATCTGAGGGAGAGACAGTATCTTACAATCCAGTGGCCTAGTGAAAACTGAAAAAAAGCAGTAGGAAAATACTAAACCCAGCATCTCTTCAAAGAGAAACAGCTTAGAAACATATTGATAATTCTGGCAGTCATTATGCATGATTTTGGATACTATTTTAAATCCTTCAGTTCTTCTATGTTTATCTTGAAATCATTCACTACAAAAGTACTGAGTGATCTCTTCATAAGGAAGGATATTGTGCTGGGACAGGGAAATTCCCAGCTGGCTCTTCACTTCTTACTGAGCAGCAATCGAGCATCAGAAAGGGATAGTCAAACAAATAGATCTTTGGAGTGCTGTGAAGCTGAATTTGCTCTGTTATTTCCTTGCAAGCATCTCTGTCTGCATATGGTACATCCTAAAACCCTGCTGCCAGCTCCGTGCTGAGCCGTTCCCACCTTCCATCCAAGTGCTCAGCTGAGTGCACCTGCTGCCCTACATTCCTCTTGCCCTTGGCACCGTTGCACCCCTCAATATCACGTTATGTTGGTCCATGGAGAAAAGAAACATTCACCAGTTTACCAAGTAGCTTAGGCAGCATGCTGCAGGATGGCAACAGCCAGAGAAATAAGCGATGCTGATTGCTGTGAGAGAAGGCTGCGTGTGTGGCAGACCCCTCTGGAAGGCACTTCCCCATCTCCCTGGAGTGATTTCTGAAGTCTCCATCCATTTAGATATTTCACACATAGAGGCAGCAATAAAGCTTCAATGAATGTCATGGAACTTGGCTTTCTTTAGTCACCTTCCACAGACTCCTTTAAAGAACCCATGGGCTAAGCAGCCAGAGACAGCAACTGTTATAGTACTTCCCTGCTACAAACCTTGCAACTTTTGCTCTCTTCTTTGTGACATGCAAATTACTTTGCTCTCATAGACTACATTTCAGCTGATATCTCATGTAGTCTCCTTGACATCCAAATGTCTTGCAATGAGGCTCCCTTCTCAGCTCCGTGGCTATACTAGAGACAGGACTCTGATCTCGCTCACCTCTGCATACATACATGGAAAATGACAACTACCAAAGGCCTTGCAGATATTTTAGTACCATCTGCCTCTCCCCTAAAGAATTCACACCTCAGTTCTCCAGTCATGACAAATTCCCCAGCGCTTTTGCACCGACTGATAAATCCCAGCTGCTTCTTGCCTGGAGCCGGAGGAGAAGACAATGCACTGCAGCATCACCACCTCTCAATGATCCTTACAGGTCCCTTCCAACCTGTGCTAGCCTATGGTCCTCTTTGTCAGCTTCAGACTGCCAAAACGAAACCACAGTATAGATCAGAAAAACCCTGCATTAGACTAAGCATCACAATCAGATATGTGAGCATATGCACCCCATGAACAGAATACAGTTTCAGGAATACAGCAGATTTACAGGAGAAAAATCAACACTGGTCACATGCAAATTACAAATGAATTCCAGAAAACTGAGTAACCTGTCAGTATTGGTAGGAATGATCATCTCACATGTGTCAGAAAGAACAAAGCATAAAAAGGTATAAATATGTTTTATCTCAATAACATTCAAGCAGTGATCTCTCCTTCTATTTTCTGTAAGTATTCTCACATAAAAATAAGACTCACAAAGTCTTTCAAGCACTTTTTCTTGTTCTTCATTAAAAGGAAGCTCTGCTTAATGGAAGAAAAGCTATTGCTTTATCTAAGTTTAATACCTTCCCTCCTTGTGGAAAGGCATTAAAAAGCAGAAAGTATACAAATGTTGGAATTTTGACAGAAAGTTTTCAATCAGCATAATATTATACAGAATCCATAAAAAGCTCAGAGAAATAAACACAACAGGGCTGACAGCGTTACACATTTTACATCATTGGTTCAAATAATGAGAAAGCTGCCACAGGAAATATGGACCATATAAATTAGGCTGTAGGAGTAAGAACACTCCTCAGGATTAGGCTTCCTTCTGACATGCTGCAGTGCCAAAGCCAGCTGACGGCAGGGAAGCATCAGAGCAGGATGGCATACACAGAAGATGATGGTACAGACTCCCTGTGCGTAGCAAAGAGCAAACCACCTCCTGTTAAAAGCAAACACTGCTCCAAAGGGCTTAGCACATAAGGCAGGAGAAGGTGAAAGGCGAGTATTCCCTATTTATTTAGCAATTAAAATGATGTTCATGAGCATTATAGAAGTCTCATGCCTGTACCTGCTGCACTGGCTGAAGATACTTGACAGAAGTAGGAGAGTAGCGTTGCTTACTGCAGAAACAGGGTTAGTAAAAGGTAAAATCAAATAAGTACATAAAATAATGATTGATTTAAATTACAGAGAGATCAAGAATCTTTCTTCTTCCAAGCTTCTGTCCACAACTAAAGAACAATGATTTCTTTTTTAACCCCACATTAACCCAAATGAATCAATCCCAATTGCATTTGGAAGGAATAAATCTGTCTGAATCTGTAAACTATGATTAAAGAGAAACTTTCATTGCCACAGAAAGTGCCAAGATTGTAACAAAATCAAGAAGAGATTAACCATTCCTATCAAGAACACCCAAAGCTTCTGTAATGTACAGTAAGCCACAGCAGAAGAAATATTCCATTTTAAAATTCAGGACTAGTCAGCCATGCAAGGAGAGTATATATTCTATCTTATACAGAAAGGAACAGGATGTTTTATCCCTTTACCTTTTGCATACAAGTTTCTGACAGGTTTTTTCCTACAGTATTGGGTGTTGCTTAGTTGAAATTAATGGCCTAAATAACTGGTATGATCCCGTAGGAAAAGAGAAAGATAAGTTTCTTCATGCTAACAGCAACATTATGTCCAACAACAACAGAAATACAAGCAGATACCAGACAACCACATACATGCTGTTGACTTGATTCATTTATACTATGGCTTGTAAAAATTATATATATAGCCACTCTGAAAAAATTCAAACCCATAGTAGCTCCCCATGCCAGGGAAAGCAACTGTTCATGCAGTCCTATGAAGCAGCACACAACAAACTAGACTACTCATCTCACCTACCACCCAGGAGCTGTCCTGAGGACTCGACTGCTTCACTTAACATACCTCACCGCTCCCTGTACAGATTTTTGTTTCCAGGGGAAAATAGGCCAGTACAGAAAATAACTTCTCCCCTCCGCTGTTAAATTCCTGTAAGTCAGAGATGCTCTCTCCACCTGCCCACTTCCTCAGCAACTACATGCATTCTTTTCCTTTGCCTTCAATTTTCCAACTCAGGATCATACGCCCTTCTCAGAAGGTCACCAGCAGTTAGTAACAAGGGTAACAGAGGAAGATGGAAAAGCACAAGAAAGGAGTAACTAAGGCTCCGTAACAGGAAGCTATGAATTAGGTCACAAATGCAGAGATGAGATTGTAGTGCTTCTCTCAGTTTGGTAAGGTCTGAACCAGTTCTGACAGTGCTATCACAGAGGCATTCCTAGCATTTGAAACCCCAGATCAGAAAGTTCTACCAAATGGGTAGAAATGTCTTTTTCCTTTGTCAACATCCTGGATATAACAAAAAAAATGCTTGTCTTAGACAGTTATTTACACACATGTCTATACAGATAATATCAAGGCCTTTAATAGCATCTCTTGATTACGATTGTTAAACCACCAGGTATTTACTTCATAAACCCTGATTATGCAAGAGAAATGAAGAGTGGGTATGTGGTACAGAGAGAAAAAGGAACTTCTCAGAAAAATCTGCTAATGCTAGAAGATCTATTATAGCTTCAAGACTTTGTCAGGAAGAAGGAAAGTCGTGGGATTATGCCACAGAGCCTGATGTATATACACATATCTTTGAGGATGACGTTAGTGTGGGAAAAAACATTGTCTTAAAACGGGTATAAACTGCTCAATCTCAGCTGCTTGCACACAGCTCAGGATACTTCCACAGTATGCAGATGCAATAGCATTTTTATATATTACATGAATACTTGAGAGTTTAAAGATCTGTAGTTTTACTTGT
>JASSUY010014554.1:0-34783 GCA_032466535.1 Forpus xanthops | reverse complement strand
TTGGACATAGCCTTGGGTGACATGGTTTAGTGTGAGGTGTCCCTGCCCATGGCAGGGGGTTGGAACTAGATGATCTTGATGTCCTTTCCAGCCCTAACTATTCTATGATTCTATGATTTTCTCCTTGTGCTGGGCATCCATATATTGAGTGAGTGGAGATGCAGCAGAAATGTACGTAAATGCCAGAGAGAGTGCTGCCATATTAAGCATTGGAACTTGACATTTAAGTAAATTTCTGCTTTCATTTTGCTCTAAAATAAAGGTTGTCTTCATGCTGTTCCATATGTGAAACTAGATTTTGCCTCAAGCCACTTTTTCAGCAGCTCTTTAAAATGAAAAGAGGTGAAGCTGGAAGGCAGGAGCAGTGTTTGGTATGTGGCTCCAGGACACGGGGCTTGTTTGAAATATTTCATCAGCTTTTTTGGGGCTCCCATTGTTTCAAAACATGCTCGAGTTCACTCATAGCTCAGGGTCATCAGGAGCTGATGGGACAATAGCATTAATCTGGGAAGTCACCACTGGTGTGTCATGTTGTCACCCCAGCCTGCTAGAGAGCTGTTAGGGTTGTGCCTCAGCTTACTGAGTAACAGGGGCTCCTTCTACCTGGAGATTAAAGAACAAAAGCCTAGGAAGATAGTTAATTATAGTTTAAGCTTCACAAGCAGAGTTAATGAATTTTAACATGCCTCAATTAATAGCTAATTGGGTTTTGTGCCTCAGCTCTGAATGGAAGTGCAGGGGTGTCCAGCAAAAAAAAAAAAAAATAATAATAATGTCCAAAAGATGAGATATTTTAATTGAAATACTGAAGGATCTTTCTGCAAGGGAAATGGTACGCTGGTGTTATTGTACATTTCTAATGCAAATAGGTCAAATAGGAGGTTGTTTCCAGAAGGAAACAAAAGGCAGCATTGCAGTACCAACACACTGTGTTGTCACAAGTGGTATATGGGTTTGAGATTCCCCAGTTCAGTTGGATATGTAGGACTGTGAATTCATACGGGAGCACCTCCAGTACAAACACAAGCTGAGAAAACTGGGACTGTTCAGCCTTTAGAAGACAAGCTGTGTGGAGACCTCAGAGCAGCCTTGCAGTATCTGAAGAGGCCTATAAGGGTGCTGGAGAGGGACTCTTCATCAGGGGCTGTAGCAATAAGAGGTAATAGGTTCAGACTGAAAGAGGGAAAGTTCAGGTTAGCTACAAGGAAGAAGATCTTTACTGTGAGACTGGTGAGGCACTGGAATGGGTTGCTCAAAGAAGTGGTGAATGCTCCATCCCTGTCAGTGTTCAAACCGAGGTTGGCCAGAGCCTTGGGTGACCTGGTCTAGTATGAGGTGTTCCTGCCTGTCCTGGGTTCAGCAGTAGCAGTCATTTTTCTCATTCTTAGTAGCTGGTGCAGCACTGTGTTTTTACCTTTCAGCCTGGGAACAGCGCTGATAACACCAGTGGTTTTAGTTGTTGCAGTAATGTTTACTCTGACCAAGGACTGAGTCTTATGCTCTGTCAGGTAGGAGGGGAAGCTGGGAGGAAGCAGAGACAGGACACCAGATCCAAACTAACCAAAGAGGTATTCCATACCACAGCATGTCATGCCTAGGATGTAAAAACTGGGGGGCAGGAACCCCAAAGAGTTAGTTCACAGCTCAGTTGTCAGGTGGTGAGTGGTTGTATTCTCTTTCCTTGTATTTCCCTTACCATTATTATTGGTGGTGGTAGCAGCAGTGGTTTGTGTTATACCTTAGTTACTGGACTGTTCTTATCTCAACTGCGTGAGTTACATTCTTTTGATTCTTCTCCCCATCCCTCCAGGATCGGGGCGGGGGGGGGGTTGAAGGGGAGGGGAGACTTTAGAGACCATGTTTTTTTTTGAGTTACAGCTGGGCTTAAACCATGACACTGCCCATGGCAGGGAGTTGGAACTAGATGATGCTAAGTTCCTTTCCAATCCAAACTATTCTGTGACTTTGTGATTCTATGACTCTTTGCTGGCCGTAAGCAGCTGTTTGGCCATCAACTGCTCCAGTGGTTGTCATGGTCCTCGCCCAGTAGTGGTAAAATTCATGGGAGGTTGAGACCTAGAGCAAGGCCCCCTCATGTGTTCACACACATCTGGCACAACTCCAGGTTTGGGGTGGCAACAGTGCCGATGCAGAGCTTCCTTGAGCCAAGGTTCAGCGAGTTGAAGCAGGTGCCAGAAAACCTTGTGATGGATCTGGCCCAGTGGGAGTGTTAGTTAAAAACTAATGGGAGGTGATGGCCTGGCAGTATGCTGCAGAATGTGTTAAAGCTTTAACTTCTCATTTAAGGTTTTTGACAAGACACTGCAGATGATAAATAATGGATGAATTCCCAAAGAATGTCTGCACTTCCTGGCTAACTTCCCACATGGGTGAACTGTGAGCTTTCTCCTTAATTATCTGTAGGAGAACCTCTGCATATTGCTCTTTAAGCATACAATTACCCTTGATCATTTGGGATGAATTATATGTCCTCACTGCTGTATGGAGTGGGTCCTAATGTAGGACATACAGTCAAGCAGATAAAAAAAGTTGTGAAGGACACAGAACAGAGAAGCGTGGAGAAGCTTCAGGCTGCCTTCCTTTGAGGATAGGGGTTTACTCAGAAAGATCTAAAAGCCACAGTGGGACAGATCCTGCAAGCACTTAGTTGTGTGCGCTGCTCTTGAGAAGCAGGCTTCTTTTGTGAGTATTTTTATATGATTGAGCCACCAAGGTATTATAGTTGCTTTATAAAATCAAGTACAAGTAGATTTAGCAAGGGGAGCCTCTGTCCTACATGGCATTACACGTCTCATGTGAAATACTGGACAAGAAGGGCTACATGAATAAAGATGTAATATCTAGAAATAAAGGACCAAAGTTTAGTTTTAGAAATAAAGGACAAAAGTTTTAGTCACAACCCATAATACACAAGTCAGGTGCTGCAGTAGCTGAGAAGACCTTTGTACTCAGCTCTGACCTTACTCCTGCCCAAGCCTGGTTGATTGAATTAGGACAAAGCCCTCAAAGCAAGCTCTGGAGCAATAGGACCATCAGTTCAGTAATGGACTCACACCAGAACATTCCCTCTCTGAGTTCCAGGTGTCAGGGAATTTAGGTAGAAAAATGCATACCATAAATTTTTTGATACTCTAGGATGGATTGTGCCTGCTAGTGCTATTGGTCTAATGAGATATTTGATGTCTTTTTCTATTGAAAGAGGATTATTTTTAAGCCCACAGTTAAGAGAATGACCAGTATTTTGTTCATTCAGGCTCTAGTGGAACCAGAGGTAAAGATAGTAAAGGTTAAATTGTGTCTGCAATAGTTAAACAGAGCAATAAATCCTAGAAAGTACAAAAAATAGGGGAATACTCTGCATCTCAAACAGGAGGAAATTGTCGTCTTGTGAATTTGATGCTCTGAGTGGGAAGGAAGAAAAGAAAATATATGTGTCCTTCTCCTCCTCCAGCACCATTTCTAGGGAATATTTATCAGCAACTTCAGCCACAGGGTAGGAAAATATGCAGGAGGCACAGTGCAGCTTAGTTTGTTTTGTTTTACTCTTACAGGTATTGTGTGTGTTTGAAAACCCTTGGAGAGAATAAGGAATAATAAAGAAATCAGGAGTAGAATAAGGAAAATAAGGAAAATAAAAAGAATCATTAATTTCTTACATGCAGCATTGTCACGCGCTGATCCTCCAACGACAGCCATTTACACAGGGCTTCTCATCATGCCCTTCACAACTGCTGTACAATAAATAATAAAAGATTAAAACCTTAAACCTGGAAAACTTAGGAAAAAAATATTAGAACATTTTATTTCAGATTATAAAAATCCTTGAATGATTTACTTTAAGGGACAATTTCATTGCTGCCATGTGCAGGAACTAATGATCATACCAAGCTCCGGATTGGTGAGAAGGTTGCTTGGGAAACATAGTCATAGGTAGGTGATAAAGTCCCCCTTTCTCCAGCACTGCCTCACTGTCACCAAGATAGCTTTTACTGTTTGTTACAAGAAAATGATAGTCCATGTACATATTTATATCTGAGTGGCAATAACTTCAGCAATAACATTCACTGAGTGCTCCATGTTGTTTTAAGGATCCTAGCTTGCTTCCCAGAGCCAGTGGCCCTTACCTTGCATCTTGATCAGGTTTAAAAAAGAGTTTCTAGTGATGGAGACAGCTTCCTTGATCCCTACTTTTGCAGTGAAAAGTACTCTTTGTCACCAAATGTGAGGCTTAAACAGGAAACAAGCGACAAGCATGCCTTG
Organism: Forpus xanthops; assembly: GCA_032466535.1. Taxonomy (NCBI): domain Eukaryota; kingdom Metazoa; phylum Chordata; class Aves; order Psittaciformes; family Psittacidae; genus Forpus; species Forpus xanthops. The sequence goes on along the minus strand of JASSUY010014554.1, from coordinate 30,502 downwards.
TCCCCTCTCGGGCGTTCCAGTAGAGATCCACCTAATTAGGATGTAGGATCCTTGAGAGCTTCACATTCCCCTTAGAGAACAATGTGTCTCCTGCAGGTTCAGAGAGGAGAATGGTTGAAATACATGACTGGTCGGTTACTGCTAGAATGTAAGAGGGCTTTTGCAAGGGCCATGGGGGACAGGATGCTAGATCTGGGTCCCTTCCAGCTGAGAACCACATTACAGTAAGTGTAAATGTGCCTTTATTGACTTTTTTTTTTTAATCTTTTGAAATGAGCACGTGTGTGTACAGCTTATTGTGAGGCAAAGCTGTCAAGTGGAGAAGCAGTTGGTGGTGCCAAAGCCAAGAAAAAAGACACAGGACAGTTACAGAAAGTAAATATCTGTGCATTGAGGTGATGCGCTGATGGATGGAGGTGGCCTATGATTCTAATAAATCATACTTAAAGTAGTTGTGTTGACTTCCTGCTCTCAAGTGTGCCTGTTAGCAGTGCCTTCCAGAGTGGTTACTACTGCTGAGGAGCAGCGAGTGTAGTTGTGCTGTGTGTAACTCCCTTGTCTTTAGGTCTATAGGTCACAATAGAATTTTGCTGGTTTGTTTCCACCTTCCTAGTTGAGTTCTTGCTGCATTTATTCACTGTAGCAGATAGAATCGTAGAATGGTTTGGGTTGGCAAGGACTGCAAGATCATCTAGTTCCAATCCCCTGCCATCAGCAGGGGTACCTCATGCTAGGCCAGTATTTATAGTACTTACAAATGATAGCATATCTTGTTGATAATTTTTGTTATATTCAGGACTGTCCTAGTAAAGGAAAACATTAAAAGATTGTAAATACCATCACTTTTAAATTGGAAATTGCAACCAGGAGAGGAAAACTCAGCTTCCTCTCTCTTTACTAAAGCACTGAATTGTAGGGGTTTATTCAAGGTACTCAAAGGTTTCTTTGGGGTTTCTTTTTGCATTTTGTCAAGTTTAAAAGCAGAAAAAGCCTGTAGTTATTGGTAGCCTAATAAGACACTGCTGCTTCTGCAGCATACCCACACACCTTGCTATGCTCCCCTGGCCAAGGCACACAGTGAAAGCAAAACACAGAAAAAAGAAAACAGTCAAGGGTCAGAATTGCCAAGAGAGGGAGTGGATAACTTCAGAAACCCCTCATCTAATCCTATTACTGAGTCCTAGTTGTAAAAATAGAATCGTAGAATTAGCTAGGTTGAAAAAGACCTGTAAGATCAAGTCCAACCTTTACCCCAGCACTGCCAAGGCTACCAATAAACCATGTCACTAAGGGCCTCATCTACAAGATCTGAGAACACTTCCAGGGACGGTGACTCTGCCATTCCCTGGGCAGCCTGTTCCAATGCCTGACCACCCTCTCAGTGAAGAAATTGTTCCTAGTATCTACCTAAACCTCCCCTGGTGCAGCTTGAGTCCATTACCTCTTGTCCTATTGTTTGTTACTTAGAGAAGAGACCAACTCCCATCTCACAACATCCTCCTTTCAGGTAGTTACAAAGTGCAATAAGGTCCCCTCTGAGCCTTCTGTCCTCCAGACCAGACTGCCCAAGTTCCCTCAGCTGTTCCTCATCAGACTTGTGCTTCAAAACAAAAACCCCCACAAAATCAGTGTCAAATGCCTGAAAATAGATTATAAGCTTGATGTGACTTTAATAAACAAGTTTTTCGTATAGGGTAAGGTGGCACCAGACTGGATTCTTAGGTGAAAACCACAGTGGCTCATAAGCTGGCTAGCTCTTTGCCTTCCCCTCACCATCTGAAACGCATCCAGGATGGGGAGTGTTTCTGGCACCTCCCTCTGTGTCTGCACAGACGGGGCAGGGAGCAGTGGCTGCCAAGTGTGAGGACCTTGAGAAGCTGACAGCCACAGATCACTGGTCGTGCATGCACAGTGCCTGGGTCTACCTCCTTCCAGCCCCGGCATCTTGGCTGGCTCCAGTGTCCCGCTGTCAGCATCTCGCACCGTTTCACACTGCTCCTTCCTCGAAGGGGACTTGCAGCCAATGGAGAGCTGTCAGTGTCACAGTCCTGATGGTATGTTTGTCATTCAGGGGTGGTAAGGGGACTGTTAGTGATGCAAGCGACCAGTCTGCTTCTGCCTGCTCTCCAGAAGTCATAGGAGCAAGGATGAATGCAGTCATCGTGTCCTGACACAGTCCCCTGAATGTGTGCCACCTGAGCCCCAGGGCTGCAAGTGTGTGAGTTTGTTGGAGTGTGAAGAGCCACTTGAAAAACCTGTGATTCTCTGCAGGACTCTGGCTGCTGCTCATCACACCTCGACTATGATGCTCAGGCACAGCTACCTTATTATTTCCTTAGGAAATGCTGCTGCTTGTCTCAAAAGGACAAAGCTCATCCCTCTTGTTGAGCAGCAACCCAAATGGAGCAGGGTTGTTCAGCAAGAAAGCTCTTAGCCACTCAATTCTGTGCTGCAGGGAATCAGTGTAAACTTAGATTTTGCTAGCTTCTGAGCATGGGCATGGTTTTTGCTGTCAAGTTCCTTCCCCTTTTGCATATTCCTTCATTCTTGCATTACACGTAACTGCAAGTATAACAGAGCATCATCCTTCATGGGCATGCAGGATGTCAAGTGCTGTGATATAGAAGTGTGGTAGAGAAGAGGTCAGCTAAAGCTGCAGTATGGAACTGGAAACCAGTGTAGGCTCACATAAGGAGTTTTGGTGGTGTTGAAGCCCATCTCTGGCTTACAGCATCCCATAGCCTTGTGAGTTGTGCTTTCCAGACAGCTGTTTGATGTTTGACTGGACACTGTATCGGTGACTGCTTTTCCTAGTTGTTTTGTTTTGCGTAGCTTCACATTAGGATGCTGCTGGTTTCTTCCCTTCATCCATGCAGAGGCATCACTCAAACTCCAGTGGCATCTTGTCTCCCATGGCAGGCTTTGGCTTAGCTTCTGATCACCCTGAAGGGAAATACCATGTCCCTGTTCACTGTGGTCAGTCGCACAGCCCTGTCTATGCCTGCTGGTACCTGCTGAGCCCAAGTCACCAAGAGCCACAGCCACGGCTGCCCACCAGCACCATGGTGACCTGAGTAATACAATCACAGAATGGTTTCGGTTGGAAAGCACCTTAAGATCATTCAGTTCCACCCCCCCCCACCATGGTCAGGGATGTTGAGTCACCAACCAGCTCCTCAAAGTGAGATGCACATGTACCACAGCACCCCAGCCAGGAGTTCTTGGGCTCCAGGACTGCAGTTTTTATTTTGTTCTGAGTGCATCTTGAACTCTTTTGGTTGGGTTTTTTGTCTTGTTGGGTCCTGGCTTAAGTGCTCTCTTTCCATGTGTAATCAGGCTACAGCTCCAATTTAAGTGCTTAATCGTGCAGCTCTCGTTACACAAACTCTTGGAAAGGAGAGAGCATGAACATCAGTGTGTTGTCAGGGCCAAAGAAAAGCCAGAGCCAGTTGTGTAATGTCGGTCTGCCATCGTGTCCCATCCAGCCTCCTTGCCCTGTAGCAGGATGAAGGGGAGTGTGCTCCCTGCCGCAAGAGGAGGTGGGATTAAGAGGACATGAACCCCTTCCCCAAGAGACGGGCCTGTGCACTTCAGGCAGAAAGAAGCTTGTTAAGTGCAGCCAGCTATGTTGCACCACTTCCATATCATCACTCAACACTGCGCAGCAGATGCAGTAAGTTTTATTTCCCATTTCCTGCTGCCTCTCAAGGAGGGGTTGATTTGTCCAGTCTCACAAACTGGGAGGAAAGAAAGGTCTGCAGCTCACAGGCTGCCTCTCATGAGCTAAGAGGCAACATGGAACAAGCCTCAGCTGTTAGACGTGCCTTCGCACTTTGTAAGGTGATGCAGACAGCAGAATATTGCCCTCCTATGGAGCCATATTCTGTGATGCGAGCAGCAGAGAGGGGAAAACCATGTCTGCATCATCACTGGTCTGATTTGGTGCAGGACTGAATGGAAGATGAGCTGTACCAGGTAAAAGGAACTGCCACAGGGCAGCCACTGTCATGTCAACAGTTCAGGGCAAAGGTGTTCTGCACTTCACTAATAGTAAGGTGAGCTGAAGGCTCTGAATACAGCCAGGAGGGCACCAGTGGGTGATGTGTTGTTCTGCAATGATTACTATGGAATCAGTTGTTGTCAAAGGCTAAGAAGCACACCTATGTTCTGTTTTATCGATAGACTTCCCCTTCTAGAAGTATTGTTGGCTTCCAGTTCATAAAACATCTCCACAGCAGTTCTCAGAGTGCAATTCCCAGCAGTTTCTCAGTGGCTTGGCACCAACTTTATTTTGAGAGCAGCGACTTTCATATGGTATGAGTTAGATTTGGCTTTTGCTAAAGGCTGGGGAGAAATTCTGTTGCCTCCCATCTAGACATTGTACATGTACAGTTTTAAGAGCTGTGTTGTTCTCTTTGAAGAGTCAAAAAGCACTGAACTTCTCAACCAGCAGTTTTCCAGTCATGCAGTCATGCCAACAGCATGTATTGCCAGAGTCATATCTCCTGAGCTTTACTGACCCCAGATCACAAAGGCAGGTGTTTATGTCCCCCATCAAGCTTTGTGTACACTGCAAAATGCAAAGCACGGGTATGGAGGCAGGTTTCTGAGTGTAAACTGGAGGTGACACTAGATGAAGTAACTGCTGCACAAAACCATGTACAGAAGAGATGTGTAGGGGACTGCCACCTTTTTGGTTGATCAGTGATCTGGCTTCAGGCTTGTTGCTGTAGCTGCAGGTCAGTACAAACTCAAAGCCAAGCTACGAGTCCAGCAAAATTGGAGAAGTTTCAGGATAGTTGCCTTGCTGGCCTGAATAAGCAGTAAAGAAGCTGTTCAGGCTCTGGGCTGGAAGCACTGCAAAGGTGAAGTTACATTAAGTACAGCGCATTAGATGTTGTCAGGGCCAAGATGTTGCAGCCTCGACCTTGTACTTGAATGAGCGCAGTCGTTAGAAGCAGTGCACTTCTACTGAGCAGTCTAACCTCGAGTAGACTGCAAGGGATGGTGTTTGCTCTCTAATGCGAATGGGGTTTGCCAAAGCTTTTTGTTTTGATCTTCTTCTGAGGTCAGACCAGGAAGATCTCTTGGACTGCCCTGGGCAATCCAGTTCTGCCAGGTTAGGAGCTTGCCCCATGAAAATAGAGGCAGTAACTGCTTTTTGGCCACACCACATAGCCCAGTACCCCACATTGAAGATGCATGCAGGAGCAGAGAAGATTCAGAAAGCCCTTCTGATGACAGGAGCTTGGAAGTGAAGAAGGAAAGAAGAGGTCAGGCAGAGTCAAATGGCAGCTCAGACCTTACTCAGCTTTTGGGAGAGACCTGTTAAAGAAGCCAAACTGGAGAAAATGAAGTGTGAATAGCAGTGCAACTTAGCCAGTAGTCACGGCAGACTGGAGAGCAATAAAATGCCTGAAAGAGGTTGAGAAGCAGTGAAGTATGTTCCTGTTTTGCTGTCCAGATGAGAGAGTCCTTTACAGATCTGTGGATGAGTGAAGTTTTCCCCTTTCTCACTGTTGTCTCGAGGTGAAAACCTTTGCATGAACCTTTTGGGGACAGTTCTGTGTACCTGGAGAGGTGTAATCCTTTCTGATGGGTGAAGAAGGCACAGGACAAGCCACTGCTCATGTTTCTCTTTTGTGCGTGAATCTGGAAAACCGGCTTTTGGGGATAAAAATCATAGAATCATAGAATCACAGAATCACAGCCTGGTTTAGGTTGGACAGGACCTTAAAGCTCATTCAGTTTCAACTCCCTGCCATGGGCAGGGACACTTTCCAGTAGAGAAGGTTGCTCCAAGCACCATCCTACCTGGCCTTGAGCACTGCCAGGGAAGGGGTAGCCACAACATCTCTGGACAACCTGTGCCAGTGCCTCACCACCCTCACAGGAGCAATTTCTTCCTAAGATCCCATCTCAGTCTCTCTCAGTTTAAAGATATTCCCTCTTGTCCTGTAGCATTGCAGCTGTCCAGGTTGGATCTGAGCCTTAAGACTGTTCAAGCGGGATGGTTTATGTCTGTTTTCACTGGTGGTGTTGCAGTGAGTGCATGGTTCTGCAGAGGGTTTCCAAAGGTCAGTGCGTGCAGCCCTGACTCACTGGGAGCATTCACAGTATGAGCAACTTCCAGCGTAGAGGTTTCCAAAACATGAGTGTTCATGAAAGGAAAAAAAAAAGAAAAAAGACACTGAGTGTTTTTAAGGATTCAGCTTTGTAAAAGACATCTGGGTTGGAGGATTATGTTACCTAATAAGTATCCAGATTGTTCGTATGCTGGTATTTCAATACATCTGCTGCCTCCATCTTTCTCTGGATTTGGATTTCCTTCCTCAGTGCCTTCTTTCTTGCCCCTTTCTTAGTTAGCCTTCAGCTTTTCACAAGTAAAAAAGTGCGTAACCCTTGCAATAACTCCTTAAATGTCTTCCTCCTCCCTCCAGTTGCTCCTTTCTCTTTTGGCTCTGCTCTAAGGATGTTATGGGAGAGCTGGGAAATATGACCTTGTGGAGTCTATGAGCAGATAATCTGTGTTCAGAGAAGTCCTTTTTCAAGGAGGTGGAAAACAGCTGCATAGAAATGAAGGAGAAGCAAGATCCCAGCTTTCAGCAAGGTCCTAACAAAGATCCTAGCCTCCCTAAGAAATCATCATGAAGCCACCAACACATGGCTTGCTGCCAATGGGCAATGGCACCAATTCCCCCAGATGCCCAGGAATCACAAGGAGCCACTTCTTTGAAAGGCAGGATATAATAATGTGCCGGTTTTTTTTTTCTGCCAGTCACATTTTAGAACATGATGTCACCTCTGTGGTCTCACCACTGATGAGTCTGACATGCAGGGCTGCAGCAGCCTGGCTTCCTGATATCAGGATGTCTAGCAGAGCAGGATGTCCTAAAACAGATCTAATCCCACTTCTGAACTAAGAAGGGCACTTCAGAAACCTCTCATTTTATGCTGTTACCAAATCCTGGTCATTCACTCTGCCTGTCTTTGGTCAGTTACTGACCTGCTAGCCCTTGTCCTCCTTCCCTTTTCTCCAAAAGGCCATACCCACATCAAGTGCATCTTACATACATCTTGTGAGCTGTGGGAGAGTGGTGAGACCCTGCCCAAGCAAAGAGGGGGCTGCAGCAGCCTGTCTTTAATCAGAAGGACCGTGAGAGATGTTTCTTGCCAAAGCAGAAATCATAGTGCAGGTGGTTTTCCCCATCCTTTTTAACTGCAGCCCTAAAGGAATAAAACATGCTGGCTTAAATACCAACACATGCACAGGCCCCTCAGTTTTCATTATGGGGGTAGAAAGGAAAGAAAGAAACCTCCCTGTACTTGTGTTACATGGCTGTAATTAACACAGCACAATGCTGTTACAGGTCCCAATAAAAATAAAAGGTCTTTGAGATGATAATGAGATGTTTATGCATGGCAGCACCAGAGTATAAACCAAACTTTTATTGTGTGCGTTAGCTCTGGTAAATGAAGCACAACAAGGCTAAATCTATTACCTCGCATTTCAGCTGCGGTGCGCAACTACCAGGCTTTAAAGCGTTGCCATCAGGAAGTCCATTTCCTCTTGTTGCCAGCAGCAGTTAACTGGTACTGAACGGTGGCTCTGCAGAGGTGTTTGAATCTGGGGATGACACAGGACAGCAGTAAACATTTGTTAAGTGATTCATGTAACCTGTTTACAAGGAGCACCACAAGGTGGTCGCAAAGCAACAAAGGTGTCTTGCACCTTGTATCACTCTTCAGTGGACATGTCAGCCATGATGGGCTGGGGATGGGGAAACTGGGGCTGCAGAAGCTCTTCAGTACCCAGTATGTCCCAGTGTCCTGCACTGGCTGTGACCATGGGCACTGTGAGCAAAGCCCTTGTAACCTCTGAAGCAGCGTTCAGAGCCACAGGAAGTTGTCACAGAGCACTAACTGAAAGGTGGTCTTGTTTGGCACTGGATTCATTAGATAAAGCTACACATTTGCTGCTGCTTAATACTTGCACAAAATCAGAATTAATCATAGCATAATGGAATTTGGTAGCTTTGGTTGTTAATTCTCTATTGAGTCTGCATCCTCATGTTTATTCTCGTTTGTTCTGATAAGGTCCATTGTCTCTAATATTGCTTTGTAAAGGGTAAGAAATAAATCAACGGTATTTAGCTTTTCTAACCATCTGGTCTGGCTTGCATCCCAAAATCAATTTTCAAGTTGGGCACAGTTTGTGTGTTTTTGCCTCTTAACAGAGAACGTCTCTGGGGAGAGAAGGGAAGGAAAAGTCAGTACTAATCTCACCCCCAGGATTAACCATTCTTTAGATACTACACTTGAAACTCCACAGGTTTTTGTTGTTGTCATAGCTTCGGTGGTGGGGATGAGCTTTGGCAGAGTTACCAAAAGGAGCGTATTCCTCCCTATTAATGGGATTAATGCTTTGAACAGCAATGCGTTACTTGGAAGTGGAAGAGCACTTGGTTTGGAAGTGGAATTTATTTGCTTTGGTAGCATTTGATCTGAACAATGTTAATCTTCAACATTATTGCATATACGTTGCAATGTGCTTCTCAGGTCATTATGAAACCACCCTGTGGAGTTAAGCCAATTGTTTTTAAGAGGTGTTGTTAATGTAGTGAAATCTAGTGCATTTGGGAGCTACTGTATTGCTACAGATGGGACATAGATCTTGTAAACTATAAATTTTTTAAAACTATTTAGCATCTCCATTGCTTTGTGGGGCCATGTGGCACTGAGCACAGGATCATTCCACAGCTTTCATTTGAACACACAAACATCAAGCACTTAAAAGTCCACAGGCGATGTTTCCTGGATCTATTATAATAATTAGAAAATGAAAATGGGCTTAATAAAAGTTGTAAACAATTATCGTCAGACAGACCATGTCCCCTTCTGCGAGCCCCATCTGTGTTGCACATCTGGGCGCACCAAGCAGGAGCAGTAGGGCTTCTTCTGGGCTCCCCTGGCCAGGAAAGCAGGCAGGAGTGTGTCGGGGTCACACTGGGATGCAGCGGTGACAAAGAAACTTGATGAGGACAGATAAATATCTTTCCAATTACACATTGGTGTCCTTACTTCCTGGCAGTCCATCCTAGTGTCACAGAGTTGGGTACACTCTCTGCTTTGCCAGATGATAAAAAGGGATTTTAACATCCATGAAGCCGCAGGAGCAATATAGGGTGCAGCACCATGGGGACCAGGTTTCCTGGCAAGACGAAGAGAAGCGCATGGAGGTGTTTGTCCTTTTCCTTGGGAAAGAAGAAATTTAAAATAGTGTGGAGGGGAAAGAGTTTGCATTGATTTAGTGAAGATGTTTAATATGTAGCTGCTTGCTCTGACTGAACTGTATGTATTACTAGACGGTAAATAGGATTTTCTTGAATCAAAAGGAGGTTGTAGTGAGGTGAGGATTAGTCTCTCAAGTAACAAATTATAGGACAAGAGGAAACAGCCTCAAATTGCACCAAGGGAGTTCTAGACTGGATATGAGGAACAATTTCTTCCCTGAAAGGGTGGTCAGGCATTGGAGCAGACTGCCCATGACAGTGATGGAGTCCATGGAACTGTTCACGAACCCTGTAGACGAGGCACTCAGTGACATGGGTTAGTGGTGGCCTTGGCGGCGCTGGGGTAAAGGTTGGACTTGGTGATCTTACAGGCCTTTTCCAACCTTGTTGATTCTGTGAGTCTATGATTTATGTCACTTGATGTTTCATGGGGGTCTCCTTAGGGAAAAGCTAAGGCGCACAGCTGAGAGATCACATTGGCTGACTGGGAGCACCTCTGCTGTGGGTAAATGCTCTGTTTCAGGCAGTTGAGTTGCTCCCTTCTTTTCTTAAAAAGCAGACCCCCCCCTGCAGAACAAGGAACATACATATAGAATAAATAGAATCACAGAATCATAGAATGATTCAGAGCAGCACCGCAGAGAAGGACCTGGGGATGTTGCTCAATGAAAAACTGAACATGAGCCAGCTTCATTGTGCGCTTGCAGCCCAGAAACCAAGCATATCCTGGACTGTATCAAAAGGAGCATGACCAGCAGGTCAAAGGAGGTGATCCTGCCCCTCTGCTCTTGTGAGACCTCCCTTGAAGCACTGTGTGCAGTTCTGGTGTCCTTAACATAAGAAGGACATGGAGCTGTTGGAGCAAGTCCAGAAGAGGCCAAGAGGATGATCAGGGGCTGCAGCACCTCCTGTATGAAGATAGGATGAGAAAGTTGGGGCTGTTTAGCCTGGAGAAGAGAAGGCTGCGTGGAGACCTCATAGCAGCCTTCCAGTATCTGAAGGGGGCTACAATGATGCTGGGGGAGTACTCTTCATGAGGGATTGTAGAAATAGCAAAAAGGATGATGAGTTCAAACTGAAACAGGGGAAGTTCAGGTTAAATATAAGGAAGGAGTTCTTTACTGTGAGGGTGGTGAGGCACTGGCACAGGTTGCACAAAGGTAAATGCTCCATCTGTGGTGGTGTTCAAGGCCAGGTTGGACAGAGCCTTGGGTTGCATGCTCTAGTGTGAGGTGTCCCTGCCCATAGCAGGGGGTTGGAACTGAATGTTCTTAAGGTCCTTTCCAACCCAAACCATTCTGTTATTCTCTGCGGTGGGGGTGGGTGCTGAGTCCTGGGCTGGAGCTGGTCCCCCATGTGTCTGGGCATGGCTCAGCCCCGCTCCGGAGCACTGCATTTGGGCAGTCCATGGCTACTGACCTAAATTGAGACTGAGCAAAGAGAGCAAGCAGCTGCCCCACCGCTGCTGTTCTGTTTTCAGCGTGGATCGAGCCTCCGTAATCCCCTCGGATTTTGTATCCACCAAAACAGCTTGGGCCCATCAGTAAATTGCAGTGGCATATGGTCCAGGTTTATGCGTAATCTGGCACACGCTTAAGGCGAGGAGGACATCATCCTTCAGCAAATACAGAAAATATTGTGGGGCTTTTTTATGACTGTATTTAATATAGTTGATGAGAAAGCTGTTAGAAATGTTTACCTTTTAAGCCAGTCCTATTTAAACTTCAGCTGCTGGTTGAAGCAGCTACACAGTGGGAAACAAATGTAAATGAAAGGGGAGTCGTACTGCCCTGCAAATGTTTTGTTGGTGAATGCAGAGCCATGGGTGTGTTTGGGGCTGAATGAGAAGAGGTCAGCAGGTGTCACCAGTCACCCCAAACACCACATTTGAGTGACAGAGACAACCAGATCAGCTGCTTTAGAAAGTCCTCCTCCACTCTGTGCAGATGCACAAGTTCCTCTAGATGTGGTTTATGCCAGAGGGCACATCCCCATCCCTAGGAGGGACAGAAGTGAAATGCAGTTTGGGCTTATTTGGGAGAAAGAGGCCTGATCTGGGACAGCTCAGTGAGCATGACTTTCTGAGGTGATGACAGTGGATGTCGCTGCTGGTATGCAAGGCTGTTAGGAGACACCACCAATGTGAATTTACTGACTGTTGGCTTTGTCTAGGCAACTCACCTTAAAAATTACCAGGTCCGAGTCAAGTAAACCTCTCTGATACAGACCTGTTCTCACAGGAGAATGAACACTCTGAATGGCTCCAGCTGCATCACAGCAGCTCTGGATGGTAGCGGCAGAGATGGAGGCATCCATGGGCTCAGCCGATGCTCCTCATGAGGCATCTGCCTGGCTCTTGGCCCTGCATCAGAATCAAAACTGGGGCATTTCTGGGGAGTAGGGAGGACATAACTGATCGAAGAAGCTTGGTTAACTACAGCACTGCATCAACACTATGAGATCTTCTCTTTGGCACCTGATTTATCTCCCTGGTCTTACAGTGACTCTGAATTTCCTCCCAGGGGGAATGCAGAGCTAATAGCTTTTCCTCTCTCTTCCCCTTTTAACTGCTGAGGGTCCTGGACCCTGTTCTGCAGAGGGCAAAACTTCCTTTTGCTCTTCCCCACTTTCATTTTTTCTCTGTTTGTTTGAGATCCCAGTGACAGGAAACCTCACACTTGCCAGCTCTTCCCTGATTCTCTATTACCAGACTGTGTAATGCTTTGGCAGCATGAAGTGTTTTCTTTGGATGCATAAACATGAGGCCATAGCTGCAGCATCCAAGGAGTAATTCATCCCCAAGGTAAGGGTTCACGTGTACACTCCCATACCCTGGTCACACTGAGGAGGACGGAGGGGAGAACTCTGAACTGTTGCTCTTCTGCTTTTACAGCCTGTTAGGCCTCCCCTGTGCAGTGCAAATGGGGAACGAAGTGGTCCCAGCCCACTGCATCCCCCAGTTGCTGCATCCTTGAAAGCCAAAGGAGTTAAACATGCTTCTCAGTTGGCCTGTTCATGCTAATAAAGTATATTGGAGCTGATCCAGCAGGCAGGCACCTGAGTGTTACTGGAGCATCTGACACCCATAGACAAACAGAGCCTCAATGAGCTTTATACACTCACAGAAATCTTGGAAAAGAAAGGAGGCTTTCCACAGAAAATGGATTTTCAGGGCCAGCTGAAGGACATGATGTTCAAGATCATTGCTTTAAAATAATTTCAGCTGCAGTTAATGTGAAGCAAAGAAGAAAAGAAAACCCAAGACAGTGAAAGGATAATTAATTCCAAGTTTGAACTGCAATTTGAAAGGGCTATATTGTGAAGTGACCCTTTACCAACTGATACTTGAACTGGCTCCTCTCATAAAACCCTTTTACAGATGAAATGTAGTGTTGTTTTACCCTTACACCATATGTTTGCTCTCCTCCAGTATTCTGGAGTGACCTTGAATTCAAACCTTCCTCAGAAGAGCCTGCTGTTGTCTCAGGTCTCAGGCCATCATTCCTGCTTCTCTCCTTCCTCTTTCTCCCCAGATAGCCTTAATGCACAAGGTGAGTTTTGCAGAGCACATTTGTGACCCTTTGGGGAGCTCCAGTGCTCCACTGCCATGGGTTCTTCCCCGCAGAGCCTCTGTTCTCCAGGTCAGCTTTCAGCTCTCAGTGAACTTACACCAGTAGGTAACATCCTCTGGCTCCAGCCTTATCCACACTCTGTGTCTCTCTCCATTTCTGGTACATTTTGCACTAAATTTCTCCAAAACTTAGAAATGCCTTTTATTGAGGAGATGGGGCATTGACTAAAGCCTGCACAGAATATGATGTTTAGTACTGAGCAATTCCACTGTAACTTCAAAAATCTGTGTTTCTGGCTTACTTATTCTTCCTCAGCTTACAAAGAAACAAAAAAGCATCAAGGCCAGAGCTCTAATGAGATTCACATTTTGGACATCATATTTGTACAATAATGCATTTCACACTGTTGTTTCCTAATTTGCCTAATCAAATAAAAGAACATCAAGCATTACATAGCCCAGCCTCCCCATTCCAACAAGGTAACACTGAACCCATCAGTTATGCAGTTCAATTAATTTTCCCTACCCAGGTTGGCTTAAGGCACATAATTTAATCAGCATTTTGCAGTTCTGTCAACAGACACGTTGTATTGTGGGTGTTGACAATGCCCTGAGCAGCTGGAATTGCTGAGGGCATGGATAACATGGAGAGAGTGTTGGAAGGAGTAAAGGCATCTTGGGCTGCTGCCTTCACTGCTGTTGTGCCACTGTGTTGTAGTGGTACAGGCTCCTTGCTGTGGCTTTCTGATGTCTGATAGATGAGAGGCTGAGCTCTGGCACTGCAGCCAGAGCAGTCAGGTTTCCATGTGCCGTCAGTTATCCATGGGAGTATGGGACGTGGCTGGTGCTCACTCAGCTGATGTGATTCTTGGCTGCTGGGGTCTTGAGTAAGGTTAAAGCACATGTTTGGCCAAGGAGGAACCTCTCCATGGTTGATGCCAGTTATAGTAAAGACCAGAAATAGTCAAGAAGGGTACTTTGGGTGCATCCATTTCCTTATAAAGGTATCCTACAAGAAGGTGGTGTTAAAAACAAGTTTTCATCTTTAATTCTAGTTACTGGAGAGGGCTCTGCTCTGTGCCACACTTGAGCAAGATAATCCTTGGTGAGTGTGCAGACAATATGAGAGGGAGGCATCACCTGTGGCAGCCAAGGTACTTCAGTTCATCTGAGGTACTATGGTACAATGAGCCGTTCTCTTTCTCCTGATACCCACTGCGGGACAGTCCTGCTGAGCATCCTAAAGCAGCTGTGCAGGTGGCTGAAGTGTTTGACCACATATGGAAAAAAGCAGTTTTGCACATACAAATTGTGTGCGTAAATCTGTCATCTCTCTCTTGACTGCAGAGCAAAACTGAGTACTTAAGAACAAGCTGCAGTATTGTCATCACAAATACTTTCCTTCTGCAACATATTGGAGAACTTAGCAGCAGAATTTGAGGCTGCATTTTTAAAGGAAAAGCAACAAATGGGTTGGGCTTGGGGCTTTGTTGTAGTTCATTGTGATGTAGGAACAGCATTTCAGTTCCTGTGACATAATAGTAAGAGCTAAAAAAAACCCCAAAATGTAAAGAAATGTTTTAGTTCTGTTTCCTGGTCCTACAGACCTTTGTACCAATGGTTACTTGGGTGAAGATGTCGATGTGTGATGTAAGCAGTTCTGCTGGACATAGGAAACCAGCTGAGAGCAATCCTATTGATTCCACTTTGGGAAAACAAGCTCATTTACAAAATAAGGAAGTGAAAAACTTAAGTATGAAATAAATAACATTACTCTGGTGTAAACGCATAGATCAGTTCTTTGCTTTTCCATCGGCTGCAGAGCCATCCTTGTAACATGGTAAGAATTGTTGTAAGTTTACTGCCAAAACCATAAAATATCACTCAGTATGGGCAGTTTCTTGTATCCAAAGTCCTCCATTATATATAAAAAAGAAATTATTGCAGCAGAAAATTTACAAGTGCATCACAGGACCTACTTGTGCTGTTAAACAGATGGCACCTACATGAGACCCAAAAATATATAACAATTTTAATTGAGCCAATGCAAAACAGATTTGTGAAGTAAAATAGTACATGCCAGGTCTGATAAGGCTCTTACTAGAGATTTTGACATTAAGTCATTTTGCAATGGCACAAGAGGTATTTAGAAGATGCTCATTAGCAAATGCAGTACTTGCTTGCTGTAGTCCTGATCAGTGTCTCTACCTGCATTAGCTTTTTCTGTGTGTGGTGCATCTGCCTCCTCTGGATATCTGGGACTTGCCAATTTGGTGGTGTCAATTCCAAATGCAGCTGCTTGTGCTGGATCCTCTTCTCTTTGCTGAAGATAAATGGCAAAGCCTCCCTGTTAGAGGTCTGAAAGGGAATGCTGCTCTTCCGTAACACCCTACCTTGGCTTCAGCAGTGGGTGACCTGCTTATTTCTGCTGGTAGTGTCAGGCTGAAACTTCTGACTTGGAAGGAATCTTTCACCTTCCTGTTACACCAAGTGGATGGGCTCTTGGAAAATCTGTGTGTTTTCCTGCCCGGTGGTATGTATGTGCAGGGAAGATAACTCAAACAAGGTGCATCCCTGGCTACTGCACCCACATATGAGGTTATTGTTATGTGCCTTCCTTCTCCCCTGCTCCCTTTCCATGGAGGAAGGAAAAGCAAAGTTAAAAGCCTTTCCTCCCTTTCCATGCAGGCAGGAAAAGCAAAGGTAAAAACCTACCCGATGTGGGGATTTCAACTTGCATTTTTTTTCCGCCTTAAGTATGTCAGCATGATTTGAATTGTAAGGACACACTTAAAAGTGAAAACACTTACCAAGGCAGTCCTGTGTCACCACTGATTCCTGAGAGGTTGGATAATGGTGTGTTCGGAGTCTATCACATCAAAGGGCAGGGATGTGAATAAGACTTGCCATTTACGGAGACAGTTGTAAAGCAATGTTCTCTTTTGCCTTTAAATATCCCCTCATCAATTAATTTTTGCTATTATCAAAATGCAAAAAATAAACCCATCCTTGTTATATTTAGGGTGTCCTCATGTCTCCTGTTCCTTGCTTTGTCTTGGTGGTAACAGTAGCTCTGTGAGGACTGGCTGCTAGTATTTTTGTCCAGTCGGTCCATCACTCTTTAGAGAAAAAAAGCCCATAAACACTTTCACCAGTGTGCTTATGCTACTGGTGATACTCTCATAGGTAGTGAGTGTGTGCTCTATTTCTCCACATGATCAAGTAAAAAACAGCATCAGTATATACCTTCAGAATTCATTCTTCTAGAGTGGCGTTTGTGTCTCCTGCAGACCCAGTTGTGTTTGGGGTGCTTGCAGACATTCCAGGTTACTGGGGAATGGAGTGTTAAGGCAATACCCTGCCACCGATACAGATGTAGCTATGGCATCTGTGCGAGAAGCCTTTTAGATTTCTAGCCTCCTAGAACTAATACTTGCTTCCTTGGATTTGCTTCCCCTTTTGTTGCACATCCACACTGCTGTTGTGCACAAGGTGTGACTGTCCACACCACTGAAACTGAGGCAGAACTTGGGGTTCAACGACATAGCAAATGAAAGCTCAGGGTCTAAGCAATCATAGAATCGTATAGAATGGTTTGTGTTCGAAGGCACCTCAAAGTTCATCCAGTTCCAACCCCCTGCTACAGGCAAAGACACCTTCCACTAGGACCAGGTTGCTCAAAGCCCCGTCCAACCTGGCCATGAGCACTTCCAATAAAGGGCATTGGCAGGGATGTGAAACGAGATGCTGCTGGGGAGAAATGCAGCTCTTGGTGCCACCCTACAGGGCATTTGTACATGGCCATGGGGATTTTATTCTTTGCTCTATGTTAACCTTTATGCTTACAACAGAGAAGCAAGTTGTACTTCTCAGTGTGAAGTCTCTAGAGATCAAACAAGAGTCTCAGGCTCAGGGCACTTTTTAAAAGATCAGAAGTTTGCTAACTGGGTTTAGCATGTGAAGGATCTCATCACCCAGTGCCTGTACTTACTCTGTCAGCTGTACTTTAAGACTCTTTTTGACATGGAAATAGATACCAATGACCACACATCTTGCTAAGAGTCATTTTGGACTGTGGGATTTATACATGTAGAATGCTTTCTGGATCACTTCTGTGCTGAGTTAATTTTTCAGGAGACTGTTGCTTTTCTTATGCTGGCTAAAACAGATCCCAGCAGTGTTACCAGGACATGGTCTTTCTGTAAGGAGACCCCCACGGTTTGAACTCATGCAAGGGACATACTCTGAACCTACTGATGGAGGTTTGCTTGAGCATAGAATTGTAGAATCACAGAGTGGTTTGGGTTGGAAAAGACCTTAAGATCATCCAGATCCAACCCCCTGCCACGGGCAGGGATGCCTCACACTAGACAGTGTCGCCCAATTGATCTTAAAAGGTCTTTTCCAACCTGGTTGATTCTATGATTCCTGTTGAACAACACACTGCTCAAAATGCAGGCTGGCAATTCCAGCCTCAGCTCACAGCAAGTGCTGTGTTTCCATTACAAATGGAGAGAAGGTAAGCAAGAGGCAGCAGGGTTTTAACTTGGTGTCTGATCACAAGCTGTTTCTGCTGCCTCGGTGTCTGGAGGAGTGGTACAGAACCTCACTTGTATCCTGGCAAACCTGCCCAGTTTGGTTCTTCATCTTGAGTGTAGCTGGAAGGCACACTGAGGTGGCTCGAAACAAGCCAAAGACTTGCAGATGGCTGGGCATCATGGATGAAACCAACCTCTTTCATGCAAGCAGGCTGCACTGTTTCCAGCCAACAGCTGGTGGGATCAAAGGTGCAGTTTCATGAGGTAGAGGAAGGATGAGCCCTACCTGTGGGCACTGGATTGACCTGTGAATGTGACTGATGGTACCTGGCTGTATCCGCCGGTGCTGGGGCAGGGTAGTGGTCTGCCGGAGCTGGTATTGAGTGTGACCTGGTAAAATGAGGATAGGAGGCTAGGGAGGGGAAGGAAGAAGAGGAAATAATGCCTGAAACTTAGCTAATAATTTTATTTATAGTCTTATGTGCACACATGGCTGTTGATGATGAGGCTACCAGTGACATAAATAAAGTCAAGCAAAAAGAGGTAAGCGAGTGGATACATGTAAAGGCTTCTTTGGGCAGTGCCACAAATTTGGACATCAACCAAGAGACTTATTTCTGTCCCTTGCAATTCCAATGAGGAGCACAAAGGAGAAAATTAGACTAGGATGCTTCACATTGCTCTTTCCATCTTGCGCGTGTTTGTGCCCACCAAATGTAAAATGTTCGCCTTTTCCCCTCCAACGTGACGGTTGCTGAACTTATTTTTAGTGTCATTTGATAAGCCTCCCTGCTCACAGAGAGACATCCCACTGACCCAGCCACTGGTCATTGTCTATACCAGTTCCCATCAAAGCGGGCGCGCTTTGTCAGGTTTCGACTCGAATATCCATTCTGCATCTGAAGTACAGTATCGAAAGTGACTGGATCATTTGAGCCTTTTTCTTCAGCTGCTCCCTCCTTCCTCCCCCACAGTGTTTCCGCTCACTCTAACATAATTTGGCATCGTCGACGTGACACGACACTGGTTTTTCTAAAAAATTAGAATACATACATTGTCAATGGTTTCTGATAGCCGGCATCCCCTACATTTAATTTCTCCATTGATGGAAGGAGGTCTTTTTTCCACTGCTGAATCCTAACCAGTGCTCAGTGCCCCCTTGAAAACCCAGTAATGCACATACAGTAATAGGTCATTCAATGTCAAAAGGCATAAAAAAGATGAGCAAAATCTTCACAGGCTGCTGCTTGCTGTTGCCTTTAATTATATTAATTAAACTTTGAAATTCTCATGCAAAGAGAGTTGCTGGCTTGTGACGCTGAAGAGCCCTTGGAGATTTGGGGGTGGGGGGAGAACCCTGAGATACCAGTTTAGTGGCTACTGCTTTTTTTAATCTAAAAAAAGATTAAAAACAGCTAAGCCTAGGACTGCTAGGTATGTTTATAGATGATGATGTTTTATGCGCTACTGAACTGTGAATGCAGGAAAGGGGGGAAAAACCACCAGCCCCAGTGTCAAGGTCTTGAAGCGTCAGTCCCTCAAACTGTGCTCAAGATCTCTGGTTACAGGCTGTCTTCCCATGGAATAACGCTCTATTAATTTTCTCCCTGTCCCGGGTGCATAATGAAAGAAAGGTGTCTTCAAAAACTAAAGGGCAAAGTCTTGCTTGCTACCAATACCTCGAGGCACCCTGTCTACATTTTGTCATGCGTGTGCACTTTCAGTGTTAGAGTGACAAGATTTCCAGTCAGAAGGTCCCTGTAAGGCACAATGCGATGGAGACTCACTCGCAAGGGTTTGTGATCTGACATGGCTGTAAGGCACTCGGCTCTTGCTTAGCCTGGTAGGAGGTTTTAACCCTGCCCTTAGCTAGTAGTCCCTGTTTAAATACCATGTGCCTTCTCTGCATTGGAGAAACTCAGCATCATTGCTAAAAGCACATTGCATCCTGAGAATTTGTAGTCCTTAATAAAAAAAACCATAAAATACCAAAACTAGAAAAACATGATCATCTTTGGTGTCTATGTTCTCTCCCTTGTGAGTTCTGGAGAAGCATGGGCATTGCAAGTCAAGGCTTCATTGCTTGGCACTCGCCAGTCACAGAGCATCAACATGCTGGGGTGAGGTGCAGGATCTCGTAACGGTGATGCTGGCTCCTGCACAGGGAACACGGAAGCCTTATGGGTTGGGCTTGAAGGTGGTCCAAGGAATGTGGTGAGCAAGTGCTTAGTTCTCTCTGCTCGGCTGAAAAGAGGCAATGTGGCCGTCTCTCCTCCTGATACCTTCTTCTCCTCCGCTACTGAGACTGAACTCGGGTGAAGTTGATACATCGGCCCTGACAGGGGGAAAAGAGAAGAGAAGCTCTTATTGGTGGAGTAATACATGCGACCGAGATGTTTGAATGCTGAATATTAGATAGCTGTAATTTAAATTCCAGTGTTTGTGCAAATAACATACCCATGAAAAACCTTTTAAGATTTAATGGAAATTATCTAGAGTGAGGCACTACATTTGACTCACAAATTTACAATGTTCGGAAAGCACATTTTAAATGCTCTCAGGTCTTCTGTGTGGCTCATTTACAAAATCTCAGTAACTGCAGTGAGCAAACTCAAACCTTTCTAACCATGGTTAACATAGATCCTCGCAAAGGCAGAGCCTCCCCACAGATCTCCCCCTGAGCCAAACCCTCAAACGGTGCAGTACAGAGGAACAAGACACAGTTAGCAGAGCTGCTGCTGATTGGAAACAGTGTTTTATTAGCAATAACCTGAGCTCTGCATCTATAAACTCTGCTCTTACATGCCTTAAAATTGCTGTGCACCAAAATGAAAAGTGGTTTCTCCTGATGTTTTTCTCAAGTAAATATCATTCTCCCATAAACAAGCCCAGATCATGTTTTTCTCAAGTAAATACCATTCTCCCATAAACAAGCCCAGATCAATCTTGACAGCTTTTGGTGCAGGTGAACAGAACAAATCCACTAGCAAAAATCATGAGCCCTTTTTACTCATTTGGGTAAAGCTCTGAAAATTGCCAGCAGCTTATTTAAATGCTTAAGGTGATAGTTTTGAGGTAGGATGTGGTCCTGAGAGAACAGCTCCTCTCATTCAGCAGCTCTCCTGCGCATAGCAGCATGACCTAGCACCTTTTCTTTCTGGGATGGGAAGAGCTCTGTGATGGAGGACCTCTCCACCTTTGGAGAAAGCTATTGTTCAAGACATGACATGCAAGTATTAAGAACTTGTACGACATTTTGTGTGGGACAATGAGTGCATTGTGGTTGGTACTGCATGCTCTGGTGTGAGGTTCTCCATGGAACACCAAGTCTCCATGGAGTGGGCTTTGGAACACAGAATCCTACCCCAGTGGCTTATGAGAAGCTGTAAGGTGACTCCTTAACTGGGTCTGCAGTAGCAGTGGCTGACTCTGCACTGTACAGACATCCGCAAAGGCATGTAGGGCTGCAGGTTTCACACACTTTAGAGGGATTTAATGTGCAAGTCCCTTAAAAAAA
The DNA here is from genome assembly GCA_032466535.1 of Forpus xanthops. Lineage (NCBI taxonomy): Eukaryota > Metazoa > Chordata > Aves > Psittaciformes > Psittacidae > Forpus > Forpus xanthops. Next base: position 9,583 of record JASSUY010014554.1, on the reverse strand, counting down.
AAAAAGTCAAGTATGTTTTGTTCTCTGTCCCTTTGATTCCTACTTAAGAACTTTGAAATTGCTGTGCCTGTGAAGTAACTTAGAAGAGACCTGTCAAAGATGAAGCCTTGTAAACTGGAACAGGCAGCTGTGGTTATGCTTTGAATCCTTGTTTCTTTTCAAAGATAGGTGGTTCAGGGAAAATTACTGCTTTCTTCTTAAAGTTCAGAGATTATGGAATTATCAAATGCAATTAGGGCTAAATTTCATATTCCATTTATTTATTTATTCTACCTGATGTTATAATGTAAAAACCTAAATGCTTTGATTAACAGGGAATGTGATGGTACACAGAGCTATTTGGCATTGTTTGGGCAAGTCTCAGCTGGCACCTGCACATGACTGGCATAGAAGGGGTAGTGTTCTAATCAGGGCAGTTCTTTTCCTAACACTCCTGATTCTACTTCTTTCACATGTCTAATAATTAAAACTAGAGAATAGGTGGGTGCTGTAATTGTAGTAACTTCTGGCTGCTACCATCCATATAATTAATGCCGAAGAGATCACTAGTGCCAAGAGGTTCCTTTGAAGGCCTGGACATCTTTATGCACCTTTTTATTTGCTTGTTTTGTGTTTTTGTGGAGGTTTGTTTTTTTTTTTTGTTTTTTTTTTTTGTAATTAAACATATTAAAATGAGTTCTGTGGTAGAAGCAAAGCGTTTCTGGAGCATAAAATACAGAAATGCTGTGCAGCTTGAGCACTTGTGACGACAGAGTCAATGTTAAATGAACCCTGACAGTAAGGATGTTCACACCCAAGGTAATGCCACAATGGAAAATCAAGACTGCAAAACCCTAGCAGAAAACAGGTAGTGAGGAATTGCAGTAGTTCCTGTCTGCTTTCGTTAATATTACAATTTGCCCATTGATACAACATTTCTGCTTTTGTTTGTAGCTCTCTCACTGTTCTTTAATGGTAGTTACCAGTGCCTGAGTTCAGAGGAGTTTGGGGCTATTACTTATTTTGGTGTTGGGCTATTACTTATTTAGTGGCTCAGCACTTTGCTTGAGGCCTGAAATAATCCCTGGAATCAAAGATAAGGTCTGGCACATGCAGGTCTGTAGCACGGAGCCCTGCTCTGCTGGCCAGGTGCCTGTTGTAAGTGCCCTACAGTTTTGCAGTGTCTATCATCTTCTAAAGGCTGACCATAAGCATGGTAGATGATTTTTTAACAATATAAGGGGGGATTAATGAGGAAAGGGAACATAAACCTGTTCCAAAATAAACTGAGAAATTGTTAAGCCTTAAAATATAACTTAGAAGCGATGCCTTAGTAGTTACAGGTCATGGCTTTCACTAGAATTAAGAAAAAGACACCGTGTTTTGTTCGAAACATGTCTTCTTTGCCACACTAGTAAGCTTTTGGGGAGATGTTTCTGTGATACATCTTTTCTTCCTTTCTACCAGAGATGGAGCCAGGTCCACTTTGACCCTCCCCACAGGCATTAGGTTAGTCAGTAGATGTGATGCATGCTCAGGCTATGCTAGAACCTTTGTGAATTTCTGTACTGATAACTCCTTCTACCTTTACTTATTTAAGAACACTGGAGGGTGATAGATTTCAAGTGAAACAAAGCCTTCTGTGTAAGCAGCCATTTTTTGTGTGCAGGGTGATGCTCACAGAGGATGGAGCTGAAATCAGGATCTTGGAAAATACACTGAAATTAATGAGAAGGTAGGGAACACTGCCATGTCATTAATGGAACAGCAAATACAGCATGCCGGCAAAGGAGAGAACAGCTTTTACATTTAAGTAATGGGATGTGACAGGGTGCCTGAGTTCACAATACCTACACATGAAATGCATTCAGAAATAGCTTTCAAGCCAAAGTACAGGGCTTTGAGCTCTCTCCAGGCTTGCAGTTTAAGTTTTAACTTGCACAGTTACCATCTATACCTTTCATATTATTATTTCTTAGTAAAAAATATTTATGTCTACCAGCAAGGCTCTCTCTCACTATGCTTATAGAATCATAGAATGGTTTGGATGGAAAGGACCTTAAGATCATCCAGTTCCAACCCCAATGTCATGGGCAGGGAGACCTTCACAGTAGACTATGTCACCCAAGGCTCTGTCCAACCTGGCCTTGAATACTGCCAGGGATGGAGCATTTACTACTTCTTTGGGCAACCCATTTCAGTGCCTCACCACACTTACAGTAAAGAACTTCTTTAGATCTAACTTCAACTTCTCCTGTTTCAGCTTTAACCCCTCAGCCCTTGTTCTATTGCTACAGTCTCTGATGAAGAGTCCCTCTCCGGTATCCTGGTAGCCTCCCTTCAGATACTAGAATAAAGCTCTGAGGTCTCCACATAGCTTCTCTTCTCCAGGATGAAATGCTCTGATTTTCTCAGCCTGTCTTCATCTGGGAGGTACTTTCCATAGCTGGTTTCATGTATATAACCATTTCCCCTAAATGCTGGCATTGGAGGGTTTCTGCTTCCAGGATGAGTGGTTCCTGACATAGCAAGAACAGAGGAGAGCCGTAAAAGAACAATTCCCATTCTGGCTCCCCACTCATCTCCCATGGTTTTGGCCCAAACTCCTTACTCAAGGGTTTACAGGGAAGGAAGGAGAAAAAGAAGGAATTGTATGTTGCCAGGCAGACAAAATACCATTAATAGGAGAATCTGAGAGCACCTAAGAAATATCAACTATCCAACTGCTGTCCATACCAGACAGTAACAGGCAATAACACATTCACTGTAAGTAATTTGAGACTTTAAACCATTCACATTCTAGAAGGGCAAACTGAAGTAGGCAGAAGATAAAAAGACTAATTTTTATTTCCTAAGGATCAAACCAATGTGAACTAGGTGCAACCAGTATCACTGTCTTCATGCAAGGTGGTTTTGAGAAGATGCACAGTTTGTAAGTCAAGTTGTTCCTCAAATGAATTGAAAACCTCCTGTGTAGTGATAGCTATTTCACCATTAAGACCAGCCTTTAGAAACTGAATATCACATTTTTCTTCTGATTAGTCTCAACAAAAAGGACTGTATAATTAAACATAAGCACTATTTAGGTTCATCAGTCTGGTTCTGGCCTTCACAACTCCAACATGCTTGTACTGCATAACTGATGACAACAGTGAATTACCACCATCGTAGCACTCCTATGATCCACCAGTTTGCACTAACATTGCCCTCATGTCCCCATATTCAATTAAACAGTCAATACAACCAATTTGAAATCTGATGTATCATGCCTTGTAAATCACTGGATCATAAACCTTAACAATACCAACACGCAGTCTGTACAAAATTGAACTAAATTAGTGGTTTAAGATTAGAGTAATTAAACAATGGGTTATGCAAGCATTCCCTGAGCTCTGTGTGAAATACGGGAGTTGTCTCCATACACTAGGGTCAGTAGAAAAAAGTCCCCATTCAGGAGACACGAATACAGAGATAGGGATATATGGGCTCTGCTCTTCTTTACTGTGTTGTGTACTTGTCTGAAAGGATGTAATTTAAGGGACTGGGGTTCTTTTATCTAAAACCTTGAACCAGGCATCAAACTTCTGGATGCTGTCACAATGGTCATGGTGAGACATGATCTACCACCTGTGAGGCTATGGATCCTTCACCACAGCCTTCCTCCAAATGCAATTAAGCCAATAGGCTCAGGCTACCTATGAACTGCACCCAAATGACACGGAAAGTTGAAAGGACAACTCTTTGAATCATTCACTTAGCTTTTAAGCAGCTGGCTGCTGCAGGGTACTCACTGGTCTAAAGAGGCAGCTTTTAATATATTATTACTTTCAACTCACTGTCCTGGCTATTCTTTCCTTTGGTAGTTTGGCCTTACTTGTAGCATTCTTCAGCAATTCAGAAAGGGCACCCCAAGGAGTGTGAGATGGGATGTGGTGACACCCGGCCACTCAGCTTGCACTGCACTGTCAGGTAATTGTAGGAGCCCATCCATACCTTGCCCTTGTGTGTAACTTTATTTCTTTAACATGCTGCATAATTGTATGTATAGGAAAAGGTTCCTTGTACAGGGCTGAATTGTTCAGCATCCAGCTTCAGAGTGGTAAGAACAACCACATTTTCCAAAGGAGCACTTACATCTCTGTCCAGAACAGCTGTATTAGAATCATAAAATGGTTTGGGTTGGAAAGGACCGTAAGAACATCGAGTTCCAACCCCCTGCCATGGGCAGGGACACCTCACACTAGACCATGTTGCCCATTACACAATATCGACAAAGACTGGCTCACTTTGACCTTGACGGATCAAGATCCTCCACTGTCTGCCTCTGACATACCAGCAGAAGCTGAGGATCGTGTGCTTCTACCCCCAGCTGCAATATCCCCATAAAGAGAACATACCCTCTGGGGATGTGTCATTTATATGGCACATGTGAGCTCTGTGCCCTCCAGCCCAATTGATCAGTGCCCAAAGAGCCATGAGAAAGGGGAGGGCTCTAGAATAATGTCACTCCTGGGACATGTATTTAGCAATGTCATTAGTGTTGGCCGCGTCTCCACAGCATTATCAGAGCATCTTTCATCTCTGTGATGGGTGCACTGCCGTAAGCCTGGGTTAGCTGCTCACCAGGAAGCTGTGTTCTCACCACAGCTCCCCACAACAGGCTGCTGAAACTGTTGGTGCAGTCTGGATCACCAGGTGAGAATCTGGTTTACCTGGTTCTCTTTCTTCTTACTCTTACTTTCCTTGTTACCCAGCCAGCCATCTGCCTCTCTATAAGGAACCTAAGGTGAGTGTATGGAGTTCTTACCTGCAGCCCTTACAGCAAAGGACTGCAAACCTTTTCTCCTCTGCTAATGCAAGGGATCAGGCAATTTCCTGCTTCCCAAACCTCTCTGAAATCATTAACTCCCAGTACAACACTCACCAGGGATAATGAACTCTTTCTTCCCATGCCCCTGACCCATACACTTGTGCAGTTTTACCAATAAAAGCTCCTTTTAATGGAATAAAACTGCCAGTGACTCACACCAAGTGCTGAGAGGCTGGCCCGTAGTACCCTGTAACAAGGGCTGAACAGGAAGGAGCTCTTTCCTTACTGGAAGAATCCCAAAGCAGAGCTGGTACCACTGACTGGAACAGGGCAGCAGCTCGTGCCCTGCTGTCTACAGACATCAGAAAGGGTTCTCAGTGATCTTCCCTCATCAAAAAGCAACATTAACTGGAGGTAATGTCACCTTGCCCCATCTCCTGGGCATTAGAATTCCACTGGCATTAACGCCCATGCTCCTCTTTACTAGCTCTCTGGCTCAGGATGTATTTCACTGCAATAACCATTATAACATTATGCTCACCTCATAAATGCATGTTGACAAGCTGGAGCATACAGCTGAAGTTAAGTTCATATATATGTATATATTTTTATATATATATTAAAAAAGGTGATTTATATGCTTACTTCAGAGAGGGGTTGCTAACCCACCCATGTCCTGTGCAGCTCTACACAGTGCTTAGAGATTCAAACTGCCCATCAGGTAGTTTTTTGTTTCAGAGACTCAAGAAGCTCAGAATGTGGTAAGAACTTGGAACTGGCTTTACACCCCTGCTAACAGAAACTGTCTTAGCATTCAAACCCCATCTCTGCAGCTGCCTGTTTTTTATTTCAAGTTGATTTTGCCATAAAACCTCAGCAAACCCCATTCTAAGTTGTCAAAATTTCCTGTCTTAGCTCATGTCAAGTTACTGCCCAAGGCCTCCCCCCCATGATGGGTCTCCATGGCCGTGTCTCACCATGTGCCATCACCATGCGACATCCTGGAGGAAGTCTCACTTGGCATCCCTGCCCCACACTGTGGTGGTGGATATTTAGCACCTGGGAAAAGATGACTTGCAGTGCTGTAGAGTGCTGGAGGTATCATTTTTCACAGAATAAATCAGCAATGAATCTCTTAGAGGAATGATCTGGTGTTATTGCTACAGAGCCCATCACAACTGACGCGGACATCAGGATCATTTCTAGGGCTTGTCCAAATAGGCTTTCTCCTCAAAATTACTGAACTGATGACTGAAATGTCACTGACAGAGGTGAGATAAACTCTGAACCCTCAAAACAATGGTTGGATGGGCTCAAAATCCTCCTGAAGTAATGACAGCATAATAGAAAAAAACAAACTAGAGATGAATGGCATTATTACCCTAAGAAGGATCTTATTTTTTTCACTCTAGCAGCATTTGGAGGCAATCTGACCTAAGTGTAAAGGCATAGAACTTATTGTCCTTGTGTTTGTGTAAATAAGCCTCCTCAGCATCTGTGAGGAGTAATCTTCATGATCTTCGGGAGTAATCTTAATGGCCCTGTAGGCGAACTTTCACAAGTCACAACATCTGAATTTGAAGAACAGGAGTTTCACAATCAATCCTGCCATCATCTGCCTCAGAAAATGACTGCTTAGAGGAACCTACATGTGCCAGCACTATTACAGGTGCCTCAGGAGCCAAGTCTAATTCAACAGCCCCTGTTTGTCCCTTAGCCATGCTGGACTTGTAAGCAAGTGAAGTGCAGAGGAAGACAGGACTAATTTCTTTCAAAAGGTAGTTCCTCTCTTTCTGCACTGTATTATACAGGCCAACAAAACAAAACTGTCAGCAATAGGTTCAAAATAGGTATTTCAATGATGCTTTGTAAATACATAAAATATGTCATGGATGGCCAAGAGCCTGTTGCTGCTGTGTCAGACAAGTATTTCTTACATGAAAATATATAGCTCTGCTGTAGCCCTCAGTGTCAGGCTTTCAACTTAATATAAATATGTGCAGTAAGTATTCATTTGTGGTGGGAAGCCCTGTGGGTATCTTAAACCCATTGATACATATAGCAGGTCACTACTGATGAACACCATTGTAAGTTCTGGTGTGCTGTCTTTTCTCAAGCATTTTAGTGGGTCTTGTGTTGATGTGGTTTTCCAAAGGTTGGGAGCAGACATTCCCTACACACATCTATCAAGTGTTGCTATGTCATCTGACAGGGCTCACTCTCTGCTTTGGGGCCACTTGGCTTAGATGTCAATGGAAACACTGGGTGCACCGCAGTGAGGAGTCAAGAGGTATTATCTGTTGTATTTTTAGTAACACTGAAGGCTTTGAGAAAATGCTATTAACAACAGCTTTTCACCTCACTAATAATGCTTATTTTGTAACTGGACATATGGATATTTCGGCGCAGTTGCTACAGTGAGCAAAATCTTTGAAGCGCATGTTTACCAGCGGTTGTAACCTTCTGAAACCCAGTACTGAAGGGATTTGGTAGCTCAATATCCTGTGTGACACTGCGAGGAATGCTTCTGCCAAGACTAATGGTACTGGAGAGCAAAGATGCAGGGACAGACTTAAAACACTGTTTTCCCACCTTTGAAATTCCAAGTCACTGTCACTTGCATGCCAGGGAGCCTGATTTTCCAAGGAAGATGAGATGATGAGTGGGTTGCAGAGGCATGCAGGCAGCCAGGGAAGAGAAAGCAAGCAAGTGCTCAGCTAGCACAAGCATTTGCTGTCCTGCCTAGACAGGTTTTGGTAATGAGGAAGGGAGGGATTTATCTTCCTTTGCCAAGTTTTCTGTGACTGCTTTATTCAGCAGTTCTGGAAATAAACTACTGCCTTGAAATAGAGTGGTTGTGACAAGCTGCCCCTCCTGCGAGTTGGCCTTCCAGGTCTGGGAGTAGAGAGCGCAATGAGCTGCCGAGCTGGTTGTGTGGGCCTTAGGGGAGAATAAAACTGTATGCATTTGTAGCATCTGCTTCAAAAGGAGGTTGTGGCAAATATTTTATTCAGCAGAGCTGGAGGTCTCCTGTCTCTAGAGGGCAGGAGTTTGTTGTTTTCCTCATACAAGGCAAACATTGCTTATGCAAAAGGAAAGGATGTGGAAATGGCCCGGAGTGTCCCCTGTTTCTCTAGTACAGGTTCTCTGGAACGCTCTCCATCTGACCCCTTGGCAATAAGCCTCCCTCGCACTCAGAGCTTCTGCCTCCATGGCCTGGCAAGGTTTGACCCTTTTTTTTCTGAAGGACACGATCTTGTTTCCCCATTGCAGGCGCCTGCCAATGGAGGGCTTTTCTCCTTCAGGTCTAATTATGCCTTGGAAGGCAGATCCAGCTTGTTCTCACAGCCAGAGGGAAAGTGATCCCTGTACTGGCAGCCATCCTATCCCACACCTAACCCTGTGCTGGCACTCAATTGCTCACATGGGTACAAGAACCAGGACACCACTTCTCCTGTCATCCCCAGTGATAGGCTGGGCTGCCACTGAGAGAGCTCCCTCTTCTCAGGAGACAAACTGGGGTGGTAGAGTCTAACACTCATTTCTAGGTGAAGCTTCAAGAGCTCTTCCCGAGTTTCCTCTGGCTGTGGAACAGGAGAGGGGTTTTCTCTTGAGAATTGTCCTCCTGGCTCTTTGAACTCTCTTAAAACTATGGGATGATTCCTTGTCAGGCATATTACTGGGGATCCTTTCTATGTTAGGGGAGGACTCCAGCCAAACTGATAGCAGGCCTGATCTTAAGTGGTTTCTTCATGTGAGCATCCTAATTGACTCCTCCAGTCCTCTATTTTTAAGAAGAAAGAGAGAGAAAATGCTACTAGATGCATAACATTTAAAGCCTTGTAAGTCAGAAACAGCACAATTTTAAACGCACTAAACCCAACAAACATCAAAATCTGGCATTTTGGGGTCTTTTTCATCTAAAAATACCAAGATGATCAGAAATTCACAGTTTCTAGAGATGGCATCTCTAAAGCAAAATCAAACATATCTATTATTCTCCCTTCCTCCCCTCTGTGCAGCTACTCCAGTGAGAAGAATGCAATTTATCTTTCTCTGAAATAAGAGATATCAACAGATAAACTGTAACTGTCAGAAGAAATGTCCTTTTCAAACTACTTTTCTCCTCTACCATGACCACCCTTCAAGCCCCTCCTAAAATTTCCCTCCTTTAGCAATACTTCCTTGTCTCCTTTTCTCAATAGACTTCTCTAGCTAGGGCTGTTTTTGAAGAGATGCTGTCATCTTCAGATGGCTCATGAGTACAAGAAGCAGATGCTTCACAGCTGTAAGGTCATCCTGGGATTGTGTTCTAGGTTGTGACAGAGCAGTACCATGGCATTTCTACCCCATCCAAAAACCTGGCCCATCCAGATTTTGTAGTATGACTGGCGTTACGATAATTATGGGTAAAGAAAGAAGCCACCTGAGACTGTAGAATGCTATGTAAATGATTTTAAAATAATTATGACACAGTTATTGTGAGGAAAAAATTCCACTTGGCCCAGAAACCAACTGTGTCCTTGTCTGCATCAAAAGGAGAGTGACCAGCAGGTCAAAGGAGGTGAACCTGACCCTCCACTCCGCTCTCATGAGACCTTACTTGGAGTATTGTGTGCAGTTCTGGTGTTCTCAACATAAGAAGAATATGGAACTGTTGGAGCAAGTCCAGAGGAGGCCACAAGGGTGACCAGGGGACTGGAGCACCTCCTGAGGCTGAGAAAGTTGGGGCTATTCAGCCTGGAGAAGAGAAGGCTGTGTGGAGACCTCATAGCAGCCTTCCAGTATCTGAAG